>CAKNXH010051464.1:30614-48053 GCA_932178445.1 Andricus quercusramuli | reverse complement strand
TCAGAACAAACCGCATCTTTCCAGCACTTATTTAAGAGAGAATAGTCATGAACAATAATAAATCGTTCATTACTTTTTCTGAACTTAAATAATTATTAAGTCACCCTAAGTGAAAAATAGACAGATAGTTGGAAATTTCAGAAGAAACCGGTACTTTCTAACATTAAGCAAAGAGAATGTTATTAACAATAATAATCAACTGCCTACAGAATTCTTTTTGTTAATTTGAATTAATTTTGACTTCACTCTGATAAAAAAATGCACAGAAGTTATAAAATTTAGAAAAAAGCGCATCCAATCTGAATAAATTAGTTCAGAATCACCCACAAAAAAATTAATGAATTTTGTGAAAAAGAAATCAAGACAAGAAACAAATTACCCTTTCATTAGAAAAAAACTCTATTTATTTTCTATTATTTTGTTATGAATTTTGTAGAAGATCTTATATGATTTGAAAACGTTGAATATGATTTACAGACATTTTTTTAACATAACTTTTTAACATTGAAAGAATTAAAAAAAATACATTTTCAATGTATTTTCGGATGAACTATTTATCGAGCTAGAATTAAATTCGACTATTTGAATTTGATTTGAATTTTCTGTTATATTCCATTTACCGCATTTTCTGGGAATATTTGTCACATAAATGTATCAAATTAGTTTTTTCATATCAAAACTTTATTTCTAAGGTTCAAGAGTAAAAAAAATATATTTGTGTTGATGATGACATTTAGGATAATCGGTTAATTTTTGCTAGTTCTATTAAGAGTTTTAGCTTCTTTTTACAGATTTTTGGATTTAGCAATTATGTTAACACTTTTTTTTCTTAAATTACTTTTTTTGCTGAAAGTTTAACTATTTCATGTCTGATTGAAAATGTATCTTCTACAGTTGAAAATTCATCTGTTTTGTTGGAAATTCCTCTTTTTTTTGGAAAAAATTTACCTTTTTGGTTAAAAATTCGATTATTAATTAAAATATTTGGTTCAAAATTCATGTATTAACTAGAATAACATATTGTCATCGGAAATATGGGATATACTTCCGAAAAGGACATGTGTCCGATTTTCTTCGGGCTCCGTGTACTTATGTATTTTGACGCGCTGATTACGAATATGATAGTGAAAATTGGCGCAAATTTGATTGTCATGGTGAAAACCATAAAAAAACCCATAACAATCATGGTTTTTTTGCATTTATCTCAGTAATGGTTCAAAATTCAAGAAAATGTTTCCAACAAAAGTTGTAGACCCCATCGAAATACACATTTTATGTTTAAAACATTTTTTTATAGGAACGACAGTTTCCCAGAAAATCAGTAGTGAATCGATTTTTGTGACCAGTCATAGGGGTGCCCCCCACGGCGCTGGAAAAGGGGTAGGGGTACGACCTTACATTATTTTCGAGACCAGTCACACGGGTGCATTCACGTACCCCCCCCCCCCCACGGCGCTGGAAAAGGGTTTTTCTCGAAAACTATCACTCGTACGAAAAAATGTATGTAAAAAAAAATGTAATATTAGCTGAGATAAACGCAAAAAACCATGATTTTCATGGGTTTTCACCATGAAAGTCGACTAGTCGCCAATTTTCACTATCATTTTCGTAATCAGCGCGTCAAAATACATAAGTACACGGAGCCCGAAGAAAATCGGACATATGTCCTTTTCGGAAGTACACCCGAAATATGTATCTACATAAAGTTGTTGTTTTAGGTGGATTAGATATGGTGAACTGGGTCACAATTAAAATTCAAGATGTTGACTCTGACATACTTACCTACATAGGAAGTCAAATAGAAGTTTGGAAAATATACGCATTTAGTATCTACTATATCGTGTTCGCATCATATGCAGGCAGGTGGTGTTTTAACTTATTCAATTTTGCAAGATGAGGGCAACAATTATTTTTGCTTTTTTGCTCAGTAAGTGATCTTCATTAAATATATCAAAAAATAAATAATTAATTAGGTTGAATAACCAAGTTCATAACAAATAAACCATTTCTGTACTTTCTTACCAAGAAAAAATTCTTTGTCATATAATTTGTATATAAGTATCTTCTTAAACTAACAAGACTGCAGTTGTTTGTTTACACTGAACATGCAACTTTATTATAAATAATTTGAGTTGAAAAATGAAAATTCTATATCTATCAGAATGGTTTAATAGGCTAACTACATTGACGATGATTGTTTGAACTGAATATTGAGCTTCGTTATAAATAATTTAGGTTAACAAATATAATGATTTCGTCTTTTTGCGCGAATTCTTCTTTGCAGTATTATGATGCAATCATTATTTTAAAAGTTCATTATATAAAAAAATTCTGGAAGAGTAGATGGAAGAGTAGGTTTTATTTGTGAATGTGATTTTTTTTCTAAATAGGATTAGTAATTGAAATGAATAGCAATAACATTGGTTTGGTGGTAACCAAAACCAAACACCGTTCTTAGACTGTTGTATTTTAAATCCAAGTAACCAAATTTTTTGGTCTTTGCAGTCTTATAAAAAAGCAACACATTTCAATTATATATTCAAATAAATATATTCAACTAACAGAGCGTTTGATTTTGTCATAATATTCAATTCCATAGAGTCCTTAATTCAATTCACTCATGAATTGGAAGAAAATAACTCAATACCTTAAAGTTACTCTTCCTTATATTGAAGGTTGATCTGAACATCTCAAGGGTTCTTTACGAAAATTTAACATAAACGTGTATTTTAACAATGTTTCTTCTTCAGAAAAATTGTTAAGTAACAAAAAAAAATATTTCGATAGTATTGATTGTTTGTCGGGTGTCGTTTATTGTATAACTTTTAAGGGCTGCAAAAAGGTTCAAATTGGTGAAACCAGCAGAAGATTAAAAAATAGAATAGCTGGACACAAAAGAGATTCTGTAATGGGTAATCAAAGTACACGTTTGTCACAACATGCCTGGAATTTTGATCATCATTTTGATTTCGAATTTAAAAACATTAAAATTTGGGCAAGGGAAAAAAACAATTCAAATGACGTATTTTAGAGTCCATTTTTATTAATAAATTCACAAAAAATCGATAAATTTACGGATTGGAACGTTCAACATTGAGAAAATTTATCAAAGTATAATCAAATAATTTTGATCATGTTCCTTAATCATGCACACCCGTCCTACTTTTAAATTTTTCAATATTTGGCGCAATGGCCTCATTTATATATAACTTTATATAACTTCATATAACTTTTGTTAATTTTATTAAATTTTATAAAATTATTCTGTTTAGATCTTAAGAATGACTCAAAGCCGAGCCGAAACGTTGATCCTGTTAAAATTTTGACACCATAATTGAAATGTGTTGTTTTTTTATAAGACTGTAAAGACCAAGAAAGTTGATTAATTGAATTGTAATTGGAATGATTTGAAAACAGTTCATGTTTTTTAGAATCAACGTATTTTGTACATACAAATAATATTGATTATAGTTGAAATATGATATAATATATGAAGTTTCATTTTTGTTTCAATTGTAAATGTAAATACAAAAGTTTTGTAAAGTTTAAGGATTTTTATTTTAAAATGGGGACATTGTATCTTTATTCCAACCTAACACAATATAATTGAATTTTCAGTTTAAACAATTAATAAGAAAAAAAACTAATTCCCATTAAACAGTTGAATTTTTTAACCAAAGAGAATTTTTGAAACTTCAAATAATAAAATGAACTTTCTACAAAGAATCTCAACTTTCAACACAGTAACTGAATTCTCAATCAAGAAGATTCATATGTTACCAACAACGACGTACGTACAATAAAATACAGAAACTTTCAACCAAATTGTAGGAGTCTTAACTAAAACCGATCGATTTCAACCAAAAATATAATAATTAAATGTTGAATCTTTAACCATTATAAAATGAATGTTTAACAAAGTAGTTCAACTTTCCACCAAGAATTTAAATTTTTAACAACAAAATCTGCCCACGGCTTCACCCTCAGGTATTAACGCGACTTTTAAAATTAAACGTCAAAGCATCGACAACTGTGATTTGGTGATTGTGAATTCTCTTTTGTTAAAGCTCATTAAGCTTCAAAGAACACACTCTTATCACGTATTTCGTGCTTCGCACTCGAATTTGTCTCAAGTGCAACAGTATATTATGCACACAATATTTTTTATACCAAATGGATGATTTCAGACATTTCTCTAAATAAATTTGTTCATTCTAATGTTCTTTTTTACGATTTAAAAAAATATGCGCATCCCATACAAAAAATAATTGATGAAAAATCTACGGATATTTTCTGGGTAAAACATTTTTGTTTATTAATATTTTTTCCGTACCTTGTGTTGTTTTCCGAAATCTTCAATTTTTTATTGTTAATGTTATTTTTTACGATTAGAACTAGAAATACACATTGTATCAAACAATGATCAGCAATAAATTCTTAGACCTTTTTTAGTTTTTTATTTTATTTATGACTTGACAAAAACTATGCATTAATTTTCTTACATTTTCAACAGTTGAATTTTCAATCTTCATATGTTTAGTATTATTAATTTTTTGCAACATATTAAGTCTGATAAGCTATGCCGATACGTTCAAGATGTAAAATAATTTTTTTTTTCAGCAAAAAAAGGTTGTAAATTTTCTATTTGTGAACCTCAATTGTTTATGACAAAAATGAATGTTCAGTTTTGACAATTTTGTAAAATTTAGCAAGTCTGCGAAACTGTTACGATACATATAAGGCGAAGAACAATTTTTTTAGAATAATCAATGAAATGTTTCTATTCGTTAACTTAAATTATTTATAACAGAACAAAATGCTAGGTATCAACAGTTTTCTGTGAGGCCTGTTTATAACAGTAAAATTGTCCAAAAAAATGAATTTTTTCGTCTACTATATCATGTTCAACACATATCATTAAGTTATTCTATGAGAAAAACAATATTTATGCATGCAGAAATGCAAAAATAAAGACTAATTAATTATGTAACAGAAGGATAATTTATGAAAAAAATATTTAAAGATGTTATTGTTTATTTAATGATGAGCATTTAAAAAGAAAATTTCATAGATTTTTTAAATGATTATTCAGATGGGTTGAACTAGCGATTAAAAATCACAACTCAAAGTAATTTTGAATTTTAAAAATTTGAAGATAATATCGCAAAATAATGTTTGTGTATTTTATTATTACAGCAATTGTATTACAGCAATATTGCCGAATTTCTCTGAAGCTTTCGATACAGTGAGTTCAGCTTTATTAATTAGATCAAATTAAATATTCAATTATATAGGGGAGAGTGGTCCTAAGTTGGCACTGTGGGTTAAGCCGGCACCCCCGCCTTTCTCAGAGATGGCGCGCATGTCGGCTTAACCATTTCGTCGTATGACGGAATTCCATTTTCTTCTATTCTTGTGAAGCAGCTACAAATGTATAAATATTTTGAAAAGTTTAATCGATTAAGTGCGTTGGTTTCTGTGATCTGCCCTGAGTCGGCACCTTTTTTGTTGCTTCTGTTATTATTTGTGTGTTATTTTATCTTGTTGTGTTTCAATTCCATGTCACTTGTCTTTTTTTTTAAGTTGGTTGAGTTTTAACTGCATGTTTGCAGTTTATTTTGATAGAGAAATGTTTCCATCCTATACATAAAATTTGACAATATTCTACATATTCTTTCATTGTAAATGGTTCGAATTTGTCCTTTTTTTTCTAAAACTTCCATACGCTGCTCTTTTCCTTGCATTTGAAAGGAAAAATTCATGTGCCGACTCAGATTCAGGTGTCCACACTGCTCCGAACGACATCAAATTTTAGATAAAGGATCCTGGTAGCTGGCCGAAGGCATCAAAGCACCACTAAACCCTGTTCAACCTCTGCCTTCTACACAAACTCTCACTGTGCTGACTTAGGACCACTCTCTCCTAATATTTATAATTTCTAGCTCTAATAATTTTTAATTTAACAAATTAAGTTATTCTGCTTTTAATTTTTTGAACTTTTACAGGCCATAACTAACGAAGAGATAATAAAAGTTATAATTTTCTTTGAAATCTCATAACTTTTAATATGAAATTCTTTTTTCTTCGGATTTTCAACCGTCGAGTTTTTAACAGTTAAAAATTCAAGTATTAAATTTTATAAATTTTCACAAAAATTTAAGAAAATTACGAATTTGGAACAGTTGAAAATAGAGCTCTTCAAAATTTAAGAAAGCTGACAAATTAATTTCTCACCGTTGAATTTGCACTGATTGAGTTTTCAATTTTATACAATATTCAGCAGCTCCGAATTTAATTTTCAATATTTTACAATTTTATACTATATTGAAAATTTAATTTCAAATTTTCTTCAATTTTTAGCGGTTGAATATTGAACTGTTCAAAATCCAATTGTTGACAGTCCAATCTTCAACTTTGTTTAATTTTCATCAGTTTAAAATTGAAGAAAATTGAAAATTCGACTGTTGGAAATGGCAGGAAATTCAAATTGCTAGTTAATAAATAATGCAATCATGAAACAGTAGACGTTCACGATACTCGTGCTAACAACCATATTATTTTTTACATAATAATGCTGTGGTTCCTTAGATATTCTTACTTAATTCTGTAAAACACGGAGCCTATTCATTGAAAAATAGCCAAACTCTTAATTTTTCAATCGAAATTGTTTCAATGATTGAAAATTCTTGTAAATTTACAAAGAAACATAGAAAATAGTCATCCGAAAGATATTTTTAGTTGACTTTGTAAGCAAATTACGCCAATTCGTTAAAAAATAGTCAAACTCTGAATATTTTCATGAAAATTGTTAAAATAATTAATAAGTATTGCATATTCTCAGAGCATCATACAAAAATGTCATCGGAAAAATATGCTTAGTTAATTCTGTAGAAAACTTGGTTTATTTGTCAAAAATCGCGAAACTATAAATTTTTTTTTTTTTAGAATTGATTAAATAATTAATAATTCTTGTAAATTCACAAAGCAACACAGGAAGGAATCATCGGAGAGATATTCTTAGTAGAATCCGTGAAAAAATTGAGCGTATTCCTTGAAGAACAGCCAAACTCTGAATATATTCATGAAAATTGTTCAAATAATTAATAAATAATTATTGTAAATGTGCGAAGTATCGTAGAAAAGCGTTATTGGAAATACATTCTCTATTGATTCAAGGGACAAATTGAGCCTATTCTTCGAGAAATAGCCCAACTATTAATTTGTGTATGAAAATTGTTTGAATAATTAATAAATCATAGACATATTCTTAGCGAATTATAGAAAAAAATCATCGAGAAGATATACTTAGTTTATCCTGTAAAAAAATTGAGCCAATTTGCTAAAAAATAGCCAAACTCTGAATTTTTTGTGGAAATTGTTTGAATAATTAATAATTCTTGTAAATTCTCAAGGCAATATACAGCATAGCATTATAGAAAAAAGTCAATGAAAGTAAAATATAATGGATTTCCAAATGTTCATAATTTGTATTCTTTATTATTCGAATAGAAAAAATTATTTTCGAACGTGTGCATGTTATTTAAGTCAGCGTCAGCGTTGTCCATTGCCGAAATGGAAACAAACTTTAGTTTGTACTCACAGATGGCCCTCTGATTGCCAATACTTAAAAGACATAAGTTGTACTTTATAATATAACAGGTGAGGTGGCGCCGCGAACAATTTTGACATTATGGAGAATAGACTTCAGTCGTAGAAGTGTAAACAATCTGGTTGATTCCTATTATGCCACACTCTCACACAAGATGTTGGTTACCTCTTTTCATATGAAGGAAACTACACGATAAGTGCACTTTGCAAACATCGCTCGTGTCAGTACGAAATATTTACAGCAGATTTTGTTATCATGAAATGTAATTCTAATTCTTAGAATTGCATCAAGTAATAAAATAGACATTCCGTTCCTAGCCTTCGTTTTTACAGCATTTACAAATGATAATACTCTTTTTACTACAGCATTGCTCATCGGCAAAGTTAAGATTTTTAAAACGTAAACAGCTAGCTCTTTAAATACGAAATTACCACCTGCATCTTGAAATACAAAAACCTGAGGCCAAAATTCCGCACTTCGTTTAGAGATACTGCTATTATAAGAACTTTTCCAGTCAACTAACGGTAATCGATTCCATTGAATTAGTAAGCTGATAATTTGATAAATGAAGATAAGGAAGGTATCTTTAAACGAGGATAGGGATTTTGTGGGGATGAAAACTGAACAAGGTTTCAGTAATACATATCAATTAATTTATAAAATACTAAGAGAAACTTATTTATTAATATTCCAGGCTCACAGAGGTTAATTAAGATAATTCAGATTTATCATTTAATAAATTCAATTGGTCAACTCAACAAAAAAGAAATTTTCAATATCATTGAATAAAATAATAGTTTTACGAATCAATGAACAAATGGAGAGAAGATCATGATCGTCGAAAAAGGGGCAACAACAACAACCCGAGTTTGCACTAGTTCGCCGACTCACCTTAAATGTCGTTACTTCTCATATTTCAGTAGGATCCTTGTATAATGACTTATTCTTAGCCTCTTTCTTGGTGACAATTCAAATATAATATCACTTCGCTCCGCGATGTGTCGTCACAAGTTTAGAGTGTGGCGTATTTTTGTGCTAACTAAAGTGATTTTTTCGCTTGGAAAATGTCTGAGAAGAAGTTCAAGTTCACAGATACGCTCAAGTTTACGCTCAGGTTCTCATCCTCACTCAAGATCGCGTTCAGGATCATACACGCGCTTAAATTCTAGATTTTTGTACCAGTCATCAAACTCATCGCGTTCCCAGAGTGATAAAAAAAATTGGTGAAACAAAAAAAAATCGGAAGTTAATTCTTTCAATTTTACCGTGTTGGCTCATCACAGTAGTCGACGCTATATTCCGACTGTACTGTGGGAGAATTTTTTTCTTTTTTTGAAGTAAATGAATTTCTAGTTTTTCCGACTAAATTTAGTCGAAGGTTTTTTCTATTTCCCAAAATTAAATTTCGACTGAACACGCAAGACGTGCGCTAAACAGTCGAAGTCTCTCCTTGTTTAAGTTGGTAATTCGAGATACCTAAACAGCCGATGTCTACCATGCCGGCTACATCAAAATAACACGAACTGAGTCTGCACAAGAGGCAGAACATAGTTCCAATGATGCATTTGATCTGGATGATCTGGATATATTGGGCGACGACCCATTTACCGCTACACGTAAAGACCTGATCCTACATCCAGACATCACTGCCCGCTGGAATGGCTCGCTAGAATCAGGTTTGGAAGAGGAGAACATTGTGTAAATAACGACAAAATACTCATCGAGAGAATTTTGCGACCACGAAGCACCGCTACTTAACTTAAATGCCGAAATTTTCCTAGCGGACAATGCTAAGAAACGAAATAAGGGCCTTACTGAAACTCAAAACAAAATTGGAAGTGCAATGACATCTATAAGTGAAGTCCTAACTACGCTGTTAGGTAAAAGAAGAACGTGTCGACAAGCTACTGCTGATTAATATTTAATGGGATTCCGCAAAGATATTTGTTGTTTTCGAAATGTCTATAACAGAAGTATAAAAAACGTCGGAGAATCAATTGAATGCCTTACGACCTTGGGTTTTCCAATCAACTACGGAAAAAGTAATCTCTGTTCCAATACGCGCTGTCAATTCTTGGTTCTCTTGGGTCTGTCTCATTTAAGTTAAATCATTATAAGAAAGAAAATTTACTTGAACTGGTACAAGAATTTGAATTAAAAGTCGATGCATCATACGTGATTTTGCACACTTAATAGGATTGTTGGTTGCAGCTACACCAGGAGTAGAATACGCTTTAGTGCACTTAAAACTATTGGAATTTGCAAAGAACAGTGCACTTATTATAAGTAATGATAATGACGATAAGCGAATGTATCTGAATCCGAAGTTAGCGGTAAAATTTGACTGGTGGGAAAAACACTACCAACAGGGGAGAGATTCTCGCAAGCGTTTACCACCACTCCTGCTCTCTAGGAGAAAGAGAGGTGGACCCGGAACATGTGTTCCCGGAAGAAATTTCCCCGAGTCCGCACGAAAGTTGTAGATATTGTCGAGAAACATATTTGTTGTGCCGAAATTTTTTTGCTGAAACTGAAATTTTTTGGGAAAAGGGGTCGGCCTTTGGAAATGGGGTTCGGCGTAAGTGGGTGGAGAGGGTGTGGTTAACATCCACTCACGCCAACCCCCTTTTCAACGGCCAAAAAAACGACGCGTTCTAATCATGGGCAGTTTGAACGGCACACACCCCCTCCGACCACTTATGCCGATCCTTTTTCCAGCGCCCCAAAAAAAAGTCTAAAAATTAATTTTTGTCATTTTTCTCGAAAAAATTAATTTTAGAAAAAAAATATGAATATAAAAAATATGTGCTTCGACGAGGTCTAGAACTTTTGTGAACAACATTTTTTCCAAAATGAATATTCTTCTAAATTTTTAAGAAACAATTAACTTTTTCAATCAGCCAGAATTACCATTGACTTAATTTATATTGATATGTGCCACAAATCTTTCTTGTGCGTTCAATTAGGGTGTAAAAGTAACCCCTAGGCCAAATATCAAATCAATATTTTTGTGTGACCTGTTCAGAAGTACCTGTAGCCACCGGGGCTGAGCGCGAAAAATTTTTGCATCGTTAATTTTTAATAACAAAATGAAGTTATGAGGAAAATCTCAGACACAGCTTAAAGATGTGATATTTCAGGTACAATTTTGTCCATAGACACGATTATGTATTAGCAAAAGGTTAGCTGTTATTTATAAAATTGATGCTATCTCCAAAGACGTCTGAAAAAAGGCGTTGGGCGAAGCGCACACTCTATCATTTTCAAACTTGGGGCTGAATGTACAACTTTCGATTTCTGTAACCAAATTTTTTCAATTTAATTAGAACATTCAATCTCTCTCTCTCTCCCTTTCTCTCCCTCTAATTGGTATTTTGAGGGCTTGCGATGTGGACAGAGAATGGTGAACTTTTTTCCGCCCTGAGGTGCACTTCTTCAACTTTTTTCGGCCCTAGGGTACAAACGGCGCTTTTCTAGGAACAAAAGAGTCTTAAGGCTCATTCACATTAGATGGAGCAGTGTCAATTTTGGCAGCAAAAGTAGTGATTACGAAATATCCTAATAGGAAGTACTTTGTTGATGATTTATTTCTACTAATAACTCTTTATATTTTTCTTTCTTCCTTCCTTTCTGTGAAGCTATATCAACAGGGATTACAATAAATCCCGGGCGTTGAGGTAATCGACTGCACTTGGGAGGTTTGGTTTTCTGCAGTTTTCCACTCCCCTGAACAAATGTTGAGTTAGGTGAATGCGAGCGTTTCTAATAAAAATCTGGCTGCAGACGGATTTTAGTTAATCTAATGTCAATCACGAAATGTAATTCTAAGAAATAACCATGTATCTACTTTTGTGAAATAAGTTACGTATTGCATAAGTGAAAGCACTAGATTTAATTTGCTTTAGTTTGATTGTCGACTGCATTTTATTGTCTTGACTCAGTCAAGTTTTTTTGCCTAATTAATCAAAGATTTCTATGTTACTCACAAAGCCTTTTATCTCATTCATATATTATATAGATTAGGGAACGTGCAATTATTTTCAGGAATTTTTTTGGGTGAAATTACGGCTTTATTTTCAAAAAAAGTGGGTACCAGTTGACCATTTCAAGTATTTCCCATCGCTAGCCACTACTGTCTCCCATCTTTCTGGCAGCATACGGATAGCACGTCGGAAAAACGACTTATTCTTTGAGGATATCCACGAATTGACCCAGTTTTTGGTATCTTCATAAGAAGTGAATCGTTGCTCAGATAGACCATAAGTCATGGATTGGAAGAGGTGGTTATCAGAAGGAGCGATGGGTGTAGAATACGGCGGGTTGGGTAGGATTTCCCATTCCAGCGTTTTCAAGTATGTTTTGACAGGCCTTGTAACGTGGGGCCGAGCGTTGTCATGCTGAAAAATAACTTTATCGTGTCTCTGCTCGCATTGCGGCCGTTTTTCCCTGATGCTCGGCTAGGTCGCATTAGTTGTTTTAAGTACCAATCGCTCGTGATGGTTTCGTTAGGTTGGAGCAGCTCATAATATACTTCACCCTGCTGATACCACAAAATACAGAGCATTAGCTTCGATCCATGGATATTCGATTTTGCTGTTGATGTTAATGGTTCACCAGACTTACCCTACAATAACCTACGCTGAGGGTTATCATAGCGAATCAACTTCTCATCGCCAGTGACAATACGATGCAGAAACCCTTTCATGCGTGTAAGCGGCTTGAAATGGTTGAACGGTCTACTCACACTGATTATGAAAATTCATCTTGCTTTGTCCTCCGTATCGAAATCGCCACTTTGAAATCGTCGAAACCAGTACTCACACCTTTTAGTCGATGGAGTATAAGCCCCGTAAGTTCCCCAAAGCAATCGATGACTCTCAGCAGCACTTCAAGTAACAACATCTCCTAAAAATCTTGCAAAATTAATGCACGGTTCAATATTTCTCAGATAATAATCCTGTGCTTCCTGACAACGCTTATGGCTATCAGGATAAGGATGAACCCTTCACTTGCAAGGTGAGCATACCAAAAATTTTCCTTGTCTCTTCATCACATTACAAATTTAGTAGTCTTGAAACATATAAATGATTCAATTGATCGAAATTATATGGTTCCAGGTCAGTGAGGGACAAAGTTTCTGCCTTAAAAATGATTGCACAAGTAATTGCGCAAATGCTCAACAATATATAATAGAACGTAAGCTGTGCAGAAAATTTTATTTTATTCATTTACAATATTTCCAAATATATATTGTAACGGAGTTTTAGGAAAGAAGTCGGAAATATGTGAGGCAACTTTCCGGGGTTTCGCCGAAGCCGTACGTCACCTCCGAAGGGGAGGAAAGGACGGCTTTCTTAAGGTAATTTAAACATTAAACTCACCGCCCAGCCAGGACGGCAAGTCTGTGATAGCGTTATACTTACCGATATTTAATGGTTGTATGCAACCATGGTTAGTAATAATTTAATTTTGGCCTATTTCCTTGCCATTCTCTGCAGCTATTTAGTATTATAACTCTGTGGTCCCTGAGTATTTCCGGCAAAAACATGTATCGGGTCCGTGTCAGAGCTGAACACTAGTTTGACAGCTCGTAAACAACGAGCAGACGATTCAGAGCAGTGACAACCGACCGTAAACCATGGAGCCAGTACATGAGGGTGGGACACAATCGACACGGCGCAGCAGTCCCGCACAAATTACGAGAGTGCAGCACCGTCCAGGTCCACTGCATCCAGCGATCACGCTCCACCGGATGGGTGGGGAGAGCGAAGTCGGCGGCCATGATTCACCGTCGACACAAGACAAACAGCGCCGATACCAGCGGCGAGTACCAGTACCAAGGCGATCGTCGGGTCAACCAGATCCGACCCTGTCAAGCAACACTATTGGTCTCCACTCGCAGCAACGAAGGTATTACGAAGGGGACCCAGCCAACCCCGACCTGCCACACCGATAAACATCACTCGTAACGTGGGAGGCAGTACGTAGTACACCGAGCCAACCCTGTTATACTACGTGGCTAGAGTGTCCTGTGTGCTAAGGTAGCTAGAAGGCGGCCATTCTAAAGCAGCGGGAAGGCAGCCATGTAGAGGTAACTCGAAGTCGGTCATGTTGTAACTAGGATGGTGAAGACCAATGGGGAGACAAGCTGCCCGGCCGACTGAACAAATCAGCAAGCAGCGATGGTACGACAGGACCCATTGGCCGAGATCGACATGCAAGCCGCTTCAACTGCAACCAACCAATCAACAGCCTCGATACACGGAGTGCACGGGTCGAAAGGAAGGCGACGGGACGAAGCGTAGGGAAGCACGCTTCTCACGTCACTTGTTGGCTTAGGTCGGTAGTGTCCCGGTATCACCGGCAAAACGAAAAGGATCAAGGAGTCTGATTGAGTACGAAGGGACATAAACGGAAGTATAAATTTAAAAGACTGAGAGGCAATGGACCAGAACGGAAAGCAGGAGCTCGCGGAATGGCTCAAAGGTATTTGGAGCTTCCTATCATCGCTGTGAAAGTGGTTCCAGCTCTGGCACCGGGTGCTTGCGCGTAGTGCTTGTGCTTATAGTTTTAGGTTATAGTGAATATTTGTGTAGGGCCTTGCTTAAGGGGACCGTCTGGGACCCCCTCGACGCTCACCAGGACAAGGCACGCTCGGCTCAGGAACCCAACGCATAGAAAAATTGAGGTGAGCGTCTCTCAAAGTCTTGGAGCGTGGGGCAGGCGGAAATGGGCGCCGACCGGCGTCGCGCCTAGCATGGGTGTCCCCCACGTCCATGTTGAAGTGCTGTGGGTTTCGCTGGGGTTCAACCGTGAAGTTTCCTCCTAGATTTAATATTGTTTAATATGGAAAATGATCTAGTTTAAAGGGGATTTTAAAGTAATCAAGGGTTAAATCTTGAATAAGGGTTTTAAGATCGCACGTTAGTGCCAGTTAGCTTAACATTGTTTAAATTTGAGGTTAGAATAGTTGTAATTTTGTGCTAAAGTATTAAATAAAAAGTTATCTCTCACTCACTCCAACGATCCCGCTCCCTCTATCATGCGAGTAAGACGAGCTGGCCGATCTGCCAGTACAGACTAGCCGGATCCTACGGGGCTCGGATAGGGTTATCCCTATCTGGCGCCTAAAAATAAAAGTAAACGAGCTTCGTGGGTTGTTTGTGGGCTCAAAGATTGTAGTTCGCGAACTCGGTTGATTTGTGGACTTGATAAACAAACGAAAACTGAGCAGGTAAGTGGTAGCATGGATTTAATAATATATTAAAATTTAATAAAAATTAAGAAGTACAATGGCGCTATCGGTTTTATCATAGGATTTATTTAGAAGGAGCTAGAGCCGAAAAACTGTTTTTGAGTGGTCTTTCGCCCCTAGCTCTTTCTACATAATTCCTACGATGAAACCAAACACGCCGTCGTATTTTACGTACAAAAATACATTTAAAAACGTGTATTATCATTTTGGAAATAAATTTTGGCAGCCCTTCAAAAATGCAGCAAATATAAATGATCAGCCCGGCTCACATGCAGTGCAGACATTCCATATTTTTACTTCTTCCAATCGCAAGTGTAACCCAACGTAGAATACAATGGCGCGATCAGTATCATCATAGAAATTATCCAGAAAGCGTCAGAAGCGAAAAACTATAGAAAAGTTCGTTTTTTGGACACTAACGGTTTATAGAAAAATATTACGATAAATCCGATTGCGTCATCGAATTCTAATAGAAAAAATATATCAGGAATTATGTATTTCTTTTGCTAAAGTAATTTTAATAGACCTTCACAAATTGAGCAAGTAAGATCATTCGACCCGACTCACAGTGACAATAAATAAAACGATGAAAAAATCAATGGTTATCCAATAGTTTAATAAGATTTTACAAAAATAGAAAAAAAAATGTTAAATCGATATAAGCCGTGTCCACGCATCGTATATTAATCACCATCGCTATCTTCTTCGATACTAGGAACCACAAGATCTTTTTCGTAAATCTTTGTGAGATGTGCGGCAGGTTCTACAATGCTGGACTGGAATCTGACATATGATAAATAGTAAATAACGGCAGCCACGTTGCACTTTGAGAAGATCAGCTGCTTCTTTGAAATAACTCACATCTATCTCATTTTTCTCACCCATCATTTCAGCTAAGTAGGATATGGCTTTTTTGAGTTGATGCGTTCCAGTATATAATTTTACTGAATCATGCTCCCTCATTTCAGGAAAATGTTGTACGTCAGCAGACGTCAACTTTTGAAATAAACTTTTCCTTTGGCTAAACTTCCCTGATAATACTTCTATAGCTAAGCTTTTTTCTTCTGAATTACTTTTGAGTATGTAATTCAGTATCTCATTATCTGTAGAAGCTCTTGAAACGAGCCGTTTGCCAAATTGATTTCTTAAAAAGCAAACTATTCTGCATAGAGACCAGCTTCAGTTAAGTAACGGTTGTCCAATTGCTGATGAAAAAACTTCTACTTTCGAGCTACAGCACCATGTACAGCTTCTACAACCCATCGAAGTATCTTAACAAGTCGAGATTTATGTGAATCTTCCGCCGACAATTGTTTGAGATTTTTATCTTTTAACGCTGGCATGAGAACACGATACCCATCATTTTCTCAATGCGATATTATGTCGCGAAAACCTCGATCGAGTGTGAAAACATCATTTTCTTTACACATCAACTTCTTTAAATCGCTGTCATTGTCCCTCAAAATATGTTTCCAAAATTCTTGCATCATTTTCTTTAGCATAAAAAGGTCCCAGTTCATCTACAATATAACCATCCATTGTACATATAGTAAATGGCTCGCACAGAGGAACTTTCTTATTTTCTGAAAAGGATCTTCGTTGGTATTCGTTATTCGAGCTTTTTTGGTGCCTCAAATAAGTTCCATCACCAACTAGTGCAAGATTGTCATCACTATCGCCATGAAGTTTTTGAAGGACCACTGTTAAATGATTCTGAATTGAATCATCTCGGTTGACGCTTTTGAAACCAAAGCATGAAGGCAATATATCTTTCTCAAAAGCACTCAAAATAGACTTTGAGAATTCCGAGACTTGCTGATAACGATCTAGGTCAAGAACAGAACAGATCAATTCATGTGAATTTCCTGTTCTTAATCAGAATAAAAAGACAACAAGTGCCTGCGTAACTGTCCGATTGTCAGTATTCCTCAATGAAACTGCCATTTCACGCAATTGTATTATTTGTTCCCAATTCAATCCAGTAAACGTATGAATTCTCTCTTCAGAGATAGAAAAATCTCCGATTCTATCGTGTCATTCTCTATCGAATGTTACTCGGCTTCGGCTGCCTACGTCTCGCCTTCGGCTCCGCTCCGTTCGCCTCGGGTTCACACGGCGCCTTCATACTCGCAGTGACCAAAACGCCCGTTTGCCCTCTCGTATCGAAATATACTATTCTCTTTCAATAAGAGCTTGCTGCCGAGCTTCGAAAGGAACAACAATAATATCTGATTTTTTTTAGAAATAAGAAACAATAATCATGTGTAATAAAAAAAATCTTTGGGCTATACCCTGGATCGTTTTTAAGGGGTTGTGATAATTGTTCTTCAGAAGATGTCGACTCTTGACTGTTGAACTGCGAAGCATTTACGTCAAGGAGATCGCTTATCGATTACGCGAGACTAAGAGTAGTTATTTTATGTTTTGATCACTCAGTAGTAAAGGTGGCGTTGGTAGACTGTACAGTATGATTCATGTATGCCTTCCTTGTGGGCGTGTCAACCCAACTCTGGTTTCCATTCGAATCTTATGGAAACCAGAGTTGGGTTGACATGTTTGGGGGGGGGGGGGGGGC
>CAKNXH010051464.1:0-30514 GCA_932178445.1 Andricus quercusramuli | reverse complement strand
CTGTACAGTAATGTTTAACGATGCTTTCCTCTGTTTTGTATTGTAAACATGACGACCCAAGCCTGATTTCCATAAGATTATAATGGAAAACAGAATCAGGTCGTTTAGTTTAAAATACAAAACAGAGGAAGGCATCGTTGAACATTACTGTACCTATATATAAAACGACATCTTTTTTAATTTTTTGTACAGCCCTATGTTGTTTCCTTAGCATCCGGAGGGCTATCATAGTTCAAAGAAATCCAACAGATGGCGATCCATCAGGTAGTCTGGTTTTTGCATTGTTATGTATATTTTTTCTATACATAACAATGCAAAAACCGGACTAACTGATCGGATCGCCATCTATTGGATTTCTTATAACTACGATGCCCCTCTGGATACTGAGGAAACAGAAAAGTGGAAGCAATGCATAGGGCTAGTTTTGTAATAGTTCACCAATTAATAACCGAGCCTTTGTGATATAAAAATCTCATGATCTACAGTAAGCTTCATGTATGCCTTCCCCCCAAACATGTCAAACCAACCCTAGTTTTCATGAGATTCTAATGGAAAGCAGGGTTGGGTTGACATGTTTACAGCGGAAGGCATACATGACGTTCACTGCACCAAATTCAATCATTAGGGAGATTTTGCATATCGTTCCATAGCATACGGTAAATGCTAAAGTCACGTGATGACGTTTCTGCGCATGCTCTACTAGTTTAGCGTTGACGTTTTCCGCTATCCGACGTTCGTTAGCGTATAGTTTAGCGTTTACCGTATCCTACGATACGCTACGCAAAATATTCCTACTATCTTAACGTTTTTCAATTTGGTGTGTAACGTCCATAAAAACACAGCTATTTTCAAACAATACTGAACATTGTTAATACATGTAAGCTGCGTTACGCAACTTAACAGTAAGAGGGAACTGACGGGTGAAGTCATTGATGAGTCCAAAGATAATTTAAAATACAATGATGTTTATTCAAGAGAGAGATAGAATTCTTTGGCCTACCTTTGTTTGACCAGCGTCGATGCAGAAACGGATGATGTTATGAGAACGAGTTTGCAAGTTAATTTTCCTCCCTTGCAAAGAGTGCAAGGCAGCTTCAACTCTGCCGTGAACCCAAAAAGGACGAACGATTGGGTAGAACTTCGCTATATAAACGTGGTTTGGAAAGAAAATGGTTTTCAACTTTTCACCAACCGGCAAGACCGAAACGTGAAAAGAGTCGAAGTGGTTCAAGGAGACTCACGCGGGGGGAACTGCCCGCTTCTTCGGGAAGTCGCCTCTTGCTCAGTCACCTGATCCTCAGGTGTGTATGGCTATCTTGTAGGGCTCTGTAACACAGTTCATACATTTAGATTTCCTTATTACAAAATTATGTTAAAAATCATCAGTCATTAAGGTCTACCAAAATTTATTTCCAAAAAAAATAATACACGTTCTTGATGTATTTCTGTACGTGAAATACGATGGCGTGGTTGGTTTCATCGAAGGAGTTATGTAGGAAGAGCTAGAGGTGAAAAACGCGGTTTTTAGTGATTTTGATTTTTGTTTGAGTTCGTTTCACCACTTTCAAAAATCTGAAAAAATCACATAAATTTTTGAGCCAAAAATACATAACATATTTTTTTCAGTTTTCAAACGGCTGTAAAAATTTGAATTTTGCGAAAAAATTCTTTGCGGCTTCATAGGTTTATTGGGCTTGAAAAACCCTACAATTTGTTTTTTTCCTAGCTCAAAAATTGACCGCGATATCGTAAAAAACTCGTCAGCCGAATATGAGGTTGTATCTAGTTATAGAGGTTCCCTACAAGGTAGATGTGACCATCTCATCCAGCTAGACCCTTTGTCAAATTTAGTTTTTTGTTTTTGAGTGAAAAAATCTTTATTTCGTTGGGATTGTTCAAAAGATATGCCGTACAATGTAGAAGAAATGTCAAATCTGAGAGTGTTTGATAGGAAGAGGTGAAGCTTTAATAGTTTCTTGAAGGTATTGTGGAAGAGAAATTTGGTATGTTGTATCCTTTTTTTCAAGAGAAGCAAACTTGTTTTGTTTAGAATTTTGAAGAATTTTGGGACAATGTTATTGTTCCTAAACCATTGTAAGAAAGCTAAAGATGTTAGTAGCTTTGCTTGAGAAGACCTAAGTACACTAAACGTGCTAATTTTAGTAAGAAAACTCTCCCCGTAGAGTTGTTTAATAATAGATGTAATGCTTTCATGATCATTCATTATAATAAAGTCGAAATTTGAAGCTTTTCCGGGTTTTAATCGTGTTTACAGAGCTGTTTCCATAACAGATCAAGATAACTCACAAAAGGAACTACAAAATTTTAAACTAATCCTAATATAAAACGATTACACAAACAAATTAATGAAGCAATAAGAAAATACACTCAAAAGAACAAGTCAACACAACCTATTATAGGAAGAGAGAGAAACACGACCACCACCCCACCCTGCATTCAAGGTATTACAGAACAAATAGGAAGAATTCTCAACAAACACAACATCCAAACTATATTTGAGTCACCTGCGAATATAGGACAGCATCTAAACAACCCTTAAGATAAAAAGGCACCTCTCTGTGAACTAGGAGTATATGAAATCCCCTATTCTTATGGCGAAGTCTTAATTGGAGAACCCGGGAGCACGGTGAGCCAACGTGTAAAGAAACATGAGAGTAAAGTCCGGCTAAAACATTTCATGCAATCAGCACTAACTGTGCATCATATCGAAACAGGCCATAGCATTTTATTTGATAAAAAACCGTCATCGCAAAAACATAAAATATTTTTCCAAGAAGACATAGAGAAGCAATCGAAATCTTGAAACACCCTTATAACATTAATAGGGACAATGGATATAATACCAATTCGATTTGGCTTTCTGTCCTCCTCGGACTTTAAGAAAGACTTGATTGGCCAATCAAGTTCGACCAGTCCCCACCATAATGTGCTCTGGCCAATCACAGGCATCATAGAGAATACATATGAAAACAGCATAACCTCAAACTTCAGTTATAGGTCAGACCTAAAGAAGTGAACTGCGATGTTTACGGAACGTCGGCAAGATTCGTAGTTTTGCACACGGTTGAAACCCGAAAAAGCTTTTAATTTTTAATTTATTATAATGTATCATCGTGAAAGAATTATCTATATTAGTATTTCATTTTTCCGAGTGAATCATCCATGCTTTTCTCCTAATGTTTGAAAAATTAATTTAAACAAAAAAGTTATCTTAGATATGAGACAAAAACAAATAGTGGAATAATTAGGAGCAGGTGGGAAAATTAAGTAACGAAAGTGTGAAAGAAAAGTGTGGAATTGAAGATATTTTGATATCAGCTCGCCTGCAGCCAAATATATTCACGAAAAAGTAAGAGATTATTTAAAATATGTTTCTCTCTAATGTTTATTTATCATTTATTCAAAACTAAAAAGGCACAGCAGAATTAAACATTTCAGAACAAACCGCAACTTTCTAGCACGTACCTAAGAGAAAATAGTCATAAACAATAGTAAATCGTTCAAACAACCATTTTTATTAACTTGCGTTAACTATACATAATATAATTATACCATGATAATTTGTTGAAACAATTACTTTTTTTACACTTCAATAATTATCAAGTCACTCAATGTGAAAAATAGACGAATAGTTGAAAATTTCAGAAAAAACTGTAACCTTCTACCACTAAGCAAAGAGAATATTAATAACAATAATAATAAACTGGTTGAAGAACTATTTTTGTTGATTTGAATTAATGTTGACTTCACTCTAATTAAAAAATGGACAAAAGTTATAAAATTCAGAAAAAACTGCATCTATCCGGTATTGATATAGAAGAAGATAGCTACTGACAATAATAATTTGCTTAAACAATTATTTTTGCTATGCTGCCCCATCGGATACCGCTGCGATGACACTGCCCGCAAGGGATGTGTGGATTGATTCGCCTGTATAGGGTCAAAGGGGTATTGATGCCAGTAGGTGCGCTGCCTTGGAGGGGGACGTTAGGATACGAGGATGAAAGTGTAATGTGTCTGACGACAAGTTGACGTGGTCCTTGTCAGATTCGGAAAGCTCCCATACTTAGACCTACGGTGGTATGGGAGTTGTCACTCCTGGGACAGTGGACTCACGTACGATCGGAATAGGATCCTAACATGCGGATTTTCTTGGAATTACCATGACTAACTTGCAAAAACAAAAAACTACAGTTAAAGATCTAAGGGTGGGAACTCTAAACGCGCGTAGTCTAAATACTGGCGGATTTAGCGAACTCATTAAGATAGCAAATGATTACAAAACTGACTTAATAGCACTTCAAGAAACCTGCTGGCCGGGCGATTTTGCGTCAATTTATAAGCATAACTATACTTTTCGCTATGGGGGAGCTAAGGGGCGCACACGGGGTACCGGTTTTCATCTTAATAAATGAATTTCGCAAGCGGTTATCGACATGCTATTCATTAACGATCGGTTATCATACATTATACTAAAGGGTAATTTCAGCAAACAGGTATTGATCAATGTGCACGGCCCCAACGAGGACAAAGACGAAGACACTAAAGATCTTTTCTACGAAATAATCGAGCAGGTTTTTGACAAGTTCTGAACATTTGACACAAAAATATTATTGTGAGATTTCAACGCGAAAATAGGGAAAGAACCGATGTATAGGCCTACAATAGGGTCAGAAAGTTTGCATGACAGTAATGATAGTGAAACTAGAGTCAGTGGCGTAACTACGTTTAAAAAGTTTGTGTTCGGAGAAGGTGGGGGGCCCTTTAGAGGTGACTAGGGACTGGCTTCTAAAATATGAAATAATATTGGTGGGGGCCCTGGGACGATGGCTTTAGGGGCCCCCTAGCTTGCGGGGCCCGTGTTCCTGGAACACATGGAACACTGGTAGTTACGCCACTGGCTAGAGTAATAATCTTTGCAGCTTCAAAGAACCTTGGTGTCGAAAGCACATATTTCAAGCACAGAAATATACATAAGGCCGCCTGGACATCACCAGGTGGTATCACTCACAACCAGATTGATCACGTTCTAATTGATAGGAGGCGTCATACAAACATTCTCGATATAAGATCGTAAAGGGGAGCGGATTTAAATTCGGACCACTTTCTCGTGATAGTAAGACTGAGATCTAGACTAGCGTTAAGTAAGAAAACAAGCCGCACAGAGCCAACAGTCCGTTTCAATACAGATAAGTTTAAAACACCAACAGAAACATTAAATTATCAAGTTGAGATTTCTAATAAGTTCGATGCCCTCCAAGAGCAGAGAGACGATAACGATAATTACGAGGACGACCCGGAAACCGTGTGGAGCAATATGAAAAAGGCGATAAAGACAGCCGCGATACTTACTATAGGTTTAAAAAAAGTAACCAAAAGCAAACTATGGTATAACAAAGAGTGCAAATTTGGTTTGAAAAACGTCGGAAGGCCAAACTATTTAGTTTGCAAAATAATTGCGATCAAACACATAAGAAGTATCTCGAGATTAGTAAAAGTACAAATAGGCTTTATAGATCCAAAAAAAAGGAAGTGGGAAAAGAATAAAATACTAGCAATAGAAGCGCACAATAAACAAATTAACCCGCGTGAGATGTACAGGGGAATCAATTTTATAAGGAAAGGGTTTCAAAGTAGAACGGAAGTAATGAGGGACGATAATGGCAATCTAGTAGCCGATGCGACAAAGAGACTGAATTTATGGAAAAACTATTTCGATAGACTATTAAACGTACGCGATATAGATATATCTATCGTGTCCTACTGATATAGAAAAAGAAATGGCCATAAAGAAGTTGAAGTTGAAGTTGAAGCTTCTCTTTACAGATTTTTGGGTTGATGACTCATCATTTTGGTTGACAAATATTTTTCTCTCAAAATTTAACAATTATGTTAACATTTTTTCTTAAATTACTTTTTTTGCTGGAAGGTTAACTATTGCAAGTTTGATTAAACATGTATCTTCTTCATTCGAAACTTCACCTATTTTATTAGGTCTTTTTTTGGTAGAAAATGTACCTTTTTGGTTGAAAATTCCATTATTAATTAAAATATTTGGTTGAAAATTCATGTATTAAATGGAATAATATATTGTCATCGGAAATATGTATGTATATAAAGTTGTTGTTTTAGGTGGATTAGATATGGGGAACTGGGTCAAAACTAAAATTCAAGATGTTGACTCTGACATACTTACCTACATAGCAGGTCAAATTGAAGTTCGAAAGACATACGCATTTTTTACCTACTAGGTCGTGTTTGCATCTTATGCAGACAAGTTGTGTTTTAACTTATTCAATTTTGCAAGATGAGGGCAACAATAACTTTTGCCTTTTTGCTCAGTAAGTGATCTTCATTAAATACATCAAAAAATAAATGATTAATTAGGTTTAATAACCAAGTTTATAACAAATAAGCCATTTCTGTACTTTCTTAACAAGAAAAAATTCTTTGGCATATAATTTGTATATAAGTATCTTCTTAAATTTCCTAGACTGCAGTTCTTTGTTTACACTGAACATGCAACTTTATTATAAATAATTTAAATTGAAAAATTTCCATCCACTTTTGAGGGAAAAATGTCTTTCTTATCTTATATCTGTCAGAATGGTTGAGTAGGCTTACTACATTGACGATTATTATTGTTCAAACTGAATATTGAGCTCCGTTATAAATAATTTAGGTTAACATGTATAATAATTTCATCCTTTTGTGCGGATTCTTCTTTGCAGTATTATTATGCAATTATTATTTCAAAAGTTCATTATATACAAAATTCTGGAAGAGTAGATTGGAAGAGTAGATTTTATTTGTGAATGTGATTTTTTTCTGAATATGATTAGTAATTAAGATGAATATCAATATTATTGGTTTGGTGGTAACCAAAACCAAACTCCGTTCTTAGACTGTTGTCGATGAATTCCAAGTAATCAAATTTCTTGGTGTTTCAGTCTTATAAACAAAGCTTCCTCTATGAGGAAGCAAAAAACAACACATTTCAATTATATATTCAATTAAATATACATTCAACTAACAGAGTGTTTGATTTTATCAATATTTTTATTTCCATAGAGTCCTCGAGTCAATTTACTCATGAATTGGAAGAAAATAACTCAATACCTTAAAGTTACTCTTCCTTATATTGAAGGTTTATCCGAATGTCTAAAGGGTTCTTTACGAAAATTCAACATAAACGTGTAATTTAACAATGTTCCTTCTTTAGATAAATTTTTAACCGGCAGAGGTTACAGAAGAGATGTGTAGTGGGTAATCAAAGTACAGATTTGTTACAACATGCCTGGAATTTGGATCATTATTTTGATTTCGAATTTAAAAACGATAAAATTTTGGCAAGTGAAAACCCCAATTCAGAAGACGTATTTTAGAGTCCATTTTCATTGATAAATTTCACAAAAAATCGATAAATTTACAGATTGAAACGTTAATAAATTTATCAATGTATATTGAAATAATTTTGATCATGTTCCTCAATCATTTACAACCGTCCTACTTTTGAATTTTCGATATTTGGCGCGATGGCCTCATTTAGGTTTGTTCTGATGTTAACATCGTTATAATCTTAAAGGGAATTTGTAGGTTTGCTTATTCTAAACACCAGACTGTTCGTTCAGCTTATGTTCATGTCATGGTCATTAACTGTTGCCTTCGACTCATCGTAAAAATGTAGAACACATGCGTGGATCTTTAATGTATAACAAGAAATTTAAAGATATCTTGATTTTTAAGCTGGAATGTCTATACTGAAAATTTTATTTTATTGACTACGAAATAATTGACATTACATCAGTTTCATTATTAAGGGGGTCATCCCGTGTGACAGCCATTTTTCAAATGAATCTGAATTTTTATATGCAAAAATATGATCTTGATCGCGAGTTTTATTGAGCGAATGGCAACCACATAAAAAAGATAGGTAAACGGCGACCATGATTCTGTCAGAGTCACTTATCCGAAATCAAAAAACAAAATTGGATGTTACTCTATAGGTGCATGGTTATCGCCAGAACTAGGATTTTTTAAAAATCTTGAAAATTCAATATTTTATATACTTTCAAACATTAAGACCCAAAATTTCATGATTTTTTGCGACTATTTTTGTATGAAGAAAAAAGCGGTTCAATATTTTTTTTTAATCCTAGTTCCAGCGATAGCCGTTCCTGTCTTGAATGTACCATTGAATTTTGAAAGGAATTGATTGAACCGTTTTTGAGAAATCATGGTCGCCAGTTTAAAAAATGTAGTTTCGAGAGAAACGCGTTTGAAAGTTCGGGTGTTATAGCTGCTACGCCGCTGACTGTAAAGCCAAAACTAATGAACCTGTTTGAGCATCTGATCAGTCACTTGATTTCTAGTGGAGTGTATTGGGGTTCAAATAACCACAGCCAAGTTTTACTTGCAAAGGAAAGAGTTTATTTTGTGGCATAAAAAACCTCCACTTGAAGAGTGGAGGAAAAAGCCGAGAATCAAATAGCTATCACAAAATTAACACAGAGAATTACAGACCTTAAGATTGGAATGAGACTTAAACGTTGAAATGACTACCTGTCCGCTACACTTTAATCCACACAACGGCAAGCTGATAGAATCATATCCACTTAAATGGCAAACAGATAGAATGCAATCCACACAATGGCACACAAACATAATCCAATACGAGACTCGTTCACACACACAAAATCGAACATTTCACTACGAAGACTTAACTAGAACTGACCGAACCTCCAAGAAAATGACAACTACAAAAGTCAAAACAAATTCCTTAATCCACTGCACACAAAATCGTGCGAAAAGGCTTCATTCTACCTGCTCGGCGCTGACCCTCGAGCTACGCGCAAAGCTTACAGTTTTATTATCAGGTGCAGCCCCTTTTCCGGAAATGAATCAATTAACAACAAGAAAAGAAACTAAGTCTAACTCTCTACAATTTCAAATGACAGTAAAAAGCAGCCAAACATGCCGCCCGCCTTCGTCCGCAGGACGGAAATATAACTAAGAGATTGAATGTTGGATATACGCTACAACAATAAGTAGTACACAAGGATACAGCCTAGCCATCCACCCAGCCTGGCTATGATGTCGCAGCACTTGGCGATGGTAGAGTGAGAGGACAAAGATTCGCGATGTGACGACGTAAGATATTAGTGGCCGTTTTTACTGTAGCCACCCTTACAATATTGTCAGGGTCAGGATGAACCTCAACAAAGCGTCCCAAGGGCCACCTCGAGGGTGGATATCATTCGTCCTTAACAAGGACCAACTGACCCACAGCGAAGTTTTTGGTTGGACTGCGCCATTTGTTCCGCTCCTGAAGGTGTTGGAGGTATTCCAGTGACTAGCGTTTCCAAAAGTAGTCATGGACTCGTTGAAGAAGTTGGTGCCATTGTCGCTGTATAACTTGCGTTAGTCACCACGACGACCAACAAACTGGCGATATGCGGACAGGAACGTAGCCGTGGTTGAGTCACTTACAACTTCCAGATGAACTGCATGTGTTTCGAAACAAACAGAAAGGGTAACATGTCCCTTGTAAGAGCGATAACCGCGGCTCTTTGTCGTACGTTTCTGGATAGGCCCAGCGTAGTCCAGACCCGAAGAAATGAACAGCCGCGCTGGAGTTACTCGATCAGCTGGAAGATATTCCATTAATTGTGACGCCAGGTGGCACTTCACCCGTTGACGGATTATACAGTTTCAAATTTCAGTTTTGGTAAAGACCCATTCGTGGTCAAAAATGCGAGTTCCGCGCGAAAGGCAACCGTCTAAAACACTCGAATCATCGCTGCGCGAGCGTCACCAATCTCTGAATAAGTCAGAAATTACAAATTAGGCATTTCTCCCATCTTCGTCTTTGAAGATTCAACAGGGAGCGGCGATAGCATACCACTAGGCGAATCAGCCGCGTAAGTGTCGTGAACCGTGTCAGTAATTCCGGTTCAGGGGTCTGCTTTCGCACGTACATTATTCGCTGGGCATCCGGCCGATCTGGCCAACCCGCCGCGGGCAATGAGAGCCATCGTGGTCCATGCCACCATTTTCAATAACTTTAAATTCATCAGGCCTCACTCCACGAGATACGAGATCAGCCAAACTTTCCTTGATAGACACGTGCCTCCACTCAGCCGAGGGCAGCTCGGTTTTGATGAAGGACACGCGGTCAGCAACAAAGGGTTTCCAATAACATGGGTGTTTGCTTAACCACGCAAGTACTACTTGTCTGTCAGATCAAGCAAAGACAGGTAGATCTTTAAAGAAGGGCAGCTTCTGAATGTGATAGACAAGTCTCACAAGCAGAGCAGCTGAGCTCAGTTCGAGATTCGGGATGCTTATTGTCTTGACAGGACTTAGTTTCAATCATAAGAAGCGACAACTGGTGACGGCCGTCATCAAACTGGATTGCCAAATAAACCTCTGCGCCATATGCGTGAGAAGATGCATCCGAGAAGCCATGAAGCTACCACCGAGAGTCTGGAGAAGCTCTCAGCTAGCTCCCAGATTTGAGAAAAAGGAACACTTTCTATTTGCCCCGACACCTCATAAACTTTCATGAATGCACGATACAAGATTGCCAGGCGACTGTCCCGGGCAAAGCGACGGTGTGTCGTGGAAAGCGAACACAAGGCCATTCGCCGGGTTTCAGCAGAGGCCTTCGGTGGCTCCGATCGCAACGGAAGCCGAATGATATATCAGCCATCGGGAGCGCGGACATGAGTATCAAGAAACAGTCGCTCGCAGGTCTCATCCTCAGGTTTCATTTTGGGACTATTATTAGAAAATTCTTCCAGCGTCAAAAAACGTTGCAGAGCCTCCTGCCGGTAATTATCATGGACACAATGCTCAGCTGTAAGAGAGGCTCGTGATGGGGGGTCCGCCCGCCGTGGCAGGACGGAGTGAGTCGATCCTGAAACTCTAACCCCAAAGCAGTATCCTGGGCAATTAAAGGTGAAGGTGGGAAATGGAGTAAGCCAGGTCGCAGGATCCGAAAATACACATCGGACATCAAGACGAAATCGACTGACTTGAGTTTGTAGAAGTGAGGATCAGATAATAAAAGATCACTATACTGTCTTAATTCGAGGTCAGTGCTCAGATTTGAGGGAATGTTTAAAGTAGGGCGAGGAAGGACCAAGGCCTTAGTCTCCAGATGGAATGAGGGTTTACTAATTGAGCGCAGTGACAGATTTACAATAGCACGGGCTGTACCGGCGAGTGACGCACCCATTCCCGTTAATGGAATATTTACGCGGTGTTCGCGTAACTGGAGTAACTACGCAGGGGTCTTCTTAATAAAGGAGGCCTCAGAGCCTTGATCGACCAGGGCACGGTACCAAACCTGGGTACCCGTAGAACCTATCAGCGTAATCTGGGCTGTCGCGAGAAATACCAGTTGTCATGTGTCAGAAAAACTTGAAGTTAACACGGATACATTGGTTGAGGGAGCAAGTTGCTTCCGTCCACTTGCGTGGACTGACACTTCTTCTTTTTATTTTTTATAGTTCGTTGTCTGCCCAGTGCGAGTGGTGTGTAATGACGAGTAGTGCTGATCTCGGCATTTTTGACGCCTATACTTTGATTTTATCTTTGGAATTTATGAGGAAAGAATTTGAAGGAAAGAAGAAAATGAAAAAGACCGACAGGAAGAATGTAATTCTATTATGTGAGAAAAAACTATTTAAGCTTGCAAAACTAGGAAGTATAAAACCGAAAATCGATTTCAGCTATAAAACGATGACATACATGTTAATCTAACCTCTTTTGACTTTGGTTTGTTTATCGTATCGTGCGTACGACATTATTCAGTGCTGCGTGCGCAATATTTCGTGAGACAGCTTGAAAATTTCTGAAAGGACAGCTTTCAAGATCGAGACAGCTCGGAGGTTTCTCAAAGGACAGCTTTGAGATTGAGATAGCTTACAGATTTCCCAAAGGACAGCTTTGAAATTGAGAGAGCTTGGAGATTGAGAGAGCTTGGAGATTTCTCAAAGGACAGCTTTGAGATTGAGAGGGCTTGGAGATTCCTCAAAGGACAGCTTTGAGATTGAGTTAGCTTAGAGATTTCCCAAAGGACAGCTTTAAAATTGAGAGCGCTTGGAGATTTCTCAAAGGACAGCGTTGAAATTGAGAGAGCTTGGAGATTCCTCAAAGGACAGCTTTGAGATTGAGATAGCTTAGAGATTTCTCAAAGGACAGCTTTGAGGAACAGAATGAAGATTCGACTGTACTTTGGCAAATCTGATCCAGAATCCAAATAAACTAGAAAATTTCACAACTATTTCATTTTCCTCGTGACCTCGCGAGACCTAAAGTTCACTATCATTCAGACCTGATGAGTTAGTTTTACAGGGTGTCCCGTAAAGACGCGTGATAAAATTCCCGTGCATTTCCCGTACATTTCCCGCAGACTTCTTCGAAATTCCCGTACATATACCAGACTTAAAAATTGCTTTGTGGTATGCTCCTGTAAAAATGACACTTCTTGTAAACTTAAAACATACACATGAAAAACTTTCAGATGGAAGTATAAAAATGAAACGATTACAATACAAGTTGTATTCTCTGTTCTTCGTTGATACATTAAAGTATATGTAGCCTATTGTTGGCAATAAACTTTTAGTTCACTTTTTCAGTGACAATGAGTAATTTCAATAGATATTAAGAAATGACAAATCCGAATTTTATTTTTAAAAATAGATCTTTTCATTTAAGAGCGGAAGCTTAGTAGCCACTATGATACTTAGCAAGCATTTAAATGTTCTGAGCATATCGTTGTTGAAATGTACACTATCATACTAAATTTTAATGGAAAATTGAATAAAAAAGATGTGCCAGGTGCCGAATTACTGCCCAAAAAGGTAGACAACAACACCATTTGCCAGTTAAAGAATGGTTGAAGTGCAGAAAACAATGTACCAAAAGAAAAAAGCAACAACTTGTAGACCGGTATGTAGAATGTAGACCATGCTTACATCGCGTATGGTCGCATAGTTCAAATAGTAGAAGAAGGGTGTTTTACATAGAAATGAAATCATCTTAAGGTTGATATACACATATAAATACATACACATATATATACACATACATATACACATACATACAGACCGGTTGATCAAGCATTTTCAAAGAAATGCAGTTGAATTGTTTGAATTTCAGGAATTTAAATTTGTAGGTCAGCATTGTATTGTATTGAATGTTGAAGTGTAAATCACAAATGAAGAATTATTAATTTGTAGAGACTTGAAACTTTTATTTGCTTCATTTTTTATTATTGTTGTTCTTGATTTAAGATTGCCTAAAATTTCTTCAATTTAAAATACTGAAAATGAGAGCATGGATTCGTACTTTAGAACCAGGAATCTTTCAACTGTTTAATTTATAGAAGTTTAAAAGTTTTCGATTCAAGGAAATTTTATTTTTCAATTATGTAGTTGGAAAGTCGTAGACTTTAGAGGTGGATCAGAAATGGCTATACCCTAGTAGCAACGTCTGCCTTGTATGACAGACGCCAGAGTCTGTCTCAGCATCTGCTCCCTATAGTTGACCAGACTGGCGGGAGAAATGATGAGACCAGACGAAAAACAGAATCTGGTGAATAAAGGAACCAGATTCTGGTATTTAGTTTAAACACTAGTAATTAATGTAGGATATAAATGATGAAATTTTAAATCTAGCAATCGGAAATTTGAACGATTCACAAGTATGACCAAACATGCAAGCATGCAAGCTTATACGACAACAGGTTATGTTTTTAATATTTCAATGTGTCTAATGTTGTGACGTCTCCGCAGAATATTCTCCCAGAAAGGGCTCAAATATAGAGTAAAACTATTACAGAAACCTATTTAGTACCATTTTACGTTATTTTAATTTTGTCTGGTGTATAGCATGACCAGTCTGGGCCAGGATCTGCTACACCAGACTCTGGTGCCAGAACGGCACGCCAAAGCGGAACCAGCCGGGCGCCAGGCTGCAAACAGATTCTTCTTTTTCTGGCGCCCAGCTTGCGCCAGTCTGCAGTTATCTTGCTACTAGGGTATGTCAACCAGTTCCATGGTATGAGTGTTATTAAGAACGATAATGATAATAACTCTTAACAATATTATATATATACATGATAATTAATAATAATGATAATTCCCTATCCAACACACTCCACTCCTCACCCGGGGCACCAAATATTTGAGCATCTGATCAGTCACTTAATTTCTAGTGGAGTGTATTGGGGTTCAAATAACCACAGCCAAGTTTTACTTGCAAAGGAAAGAGTTTATTTTGTGGCATAAAAAACCTCCACTTGAAGAGTGGAGGAAAAAGCCGAGAATCAAATAGCTATCACAAAATTAACACAGAGAATTACAGACCTTAAGATTGGAATGAGACTTAAACGTTGAAATGACTACCTGTCCGCTACACTTTAATCCACACAACGGCAAGCTGATAGAATCATATCCACTTAAGTGGCAAACAGATAGAATGCAATCCACACAATGGCACACAAACATAATCCAATACGAGATTCGTTCACACACACAAAATCGAACATTTCACTACGAAGACTTAACTAGAACTGACCGAACCTCCAAGAAAATGACAACTACAAAAGTCAAAACAAATTCCTTAATCCACTGCACACAAAATCGTGCGAAAAGGCTTCATTCTACCTGCTCGGCGCTGACCCTCGAGCTGACCTCGAGTTTAGACAGCTTACAGTTTTATTATCAGGTGCAGCCCCTTTTCCGGAAATGAATCAATTAACAACAAGAAAAGAAACTAAGTCTAACTCTCTACAATTTCAAATGACAGTAAAAAGCAGCCAAACAGAACCGTTACATTCAATTTGACTTTCAGAATATGAGGCCAGCAGTGTCCCTCAAAATATGCGTGCATATATCTGACTGTTAATAGAATCGGCCTCTGGCACAAATCCGGAGGTACACAATAGCTCCTGTTTTCCGCCCCGCCAAACGGTCGGTCGCGCGCTCTAAACACCTTAACTTGTTACTGCTCTAACTTTCCAACGACTTCGAATTTTGGAAAATGACTTTACCAATATATTCTATACACACTCTAGATTGGATTTTGCAAAAACAAAAAAATCGATTCTTTGAAACCGTCACACGGGATGATCCTCTTAATGTTTTTCCGACAATTTTCTCGACTTCAGGTAATATTTTTAGTTTTTACCAAACCAAACAAAAATAATATTTATTAATTTCGTTCTTTCGACTTTCTTTATATAACTTTTGTTATTTTTATTGAATTTTATAAAATTATTTCGTTTAAATCTTGAGAATGGCTCAAAGCCGAGCCGAAACGTTGATCCTATTAAAATTTTGACACCATAATTGAAATGTGTTGTTTTTTTATAAGACCGTAAAGACCAAAAAATTTGATTACTTGGATTGTAATTGAAATGATTTGAAAACAGTTCATTTTTCTTATAATAAATGTATTTTTTACATACAAATAATATTGATTATAGTTGAAATATGATATAATATATAAAGTTTCATTTTTGTTCCTATTGTAAATGTAAATAGAAAAAGTTTAGTAAAGTTTAAACATATTTATTTTGAAATTGGGGCATTCTATCTGTTGAGAAAAGCACTTAAAAAAGGACATAATGCACATGCAGGACTTAAAGTTACTGGTAAAAGAAAGTCACTGAGTCAGGATTAATTGTTGAGCACCAAAAAAAAAAACATAATTTACTAAAAAAGATTCAAAATTGTTTGCCATCTAGCAAAGGCTACATAACATAAAAAATTAATTTACAAGTAGAAGCTTAAGGGCATGTGACACAGCGAAATACCTACATTACCGACCTCACTTTTTCAATTTTCCAAATTTTTTGTTGAACCTAAGAACTTTTTTTATAAGTAAAATATCGGCTTCAAACTTTGAGAAATGCAAGAGCTGACAGTAAAGTACGTTTATGTACATTATTTGAGTATAAAAGATGCAAAAAGAAAAATTCCAACTAAATGTCAACAACGCTTGCCAGTTCGGTCGGTATTCGCGATGAGCACGAAAATGCAAAGTCTGGCGGCCACTGAACGAGGCCAATAGCGATTTCAATACTTACATAATTCAACATTGAAACAACATATTTCACTCAACTTTTATGCTGGACACAACTTCCAAAAAATATTATTGTAAGAACACCGGATCATCAATCTTTGACAGCGTGGACCCCATATTTCAGATGTAGACGTGTCAGCTGATAGAGCCTCGATTAGTGGCCGCCAGACTTCGCATTGTCGTGCCCATCGCAAAAATACCGACCGAACTGGCAAGCGGAACCGGAGTTGACACTTAGTTGGAATTTTTCTTTTTGCATCTTTTATACTCAAATAATGTACATAAACGTACTTTACTGTCAGCTCTTGCATTTCTCAAAGTTTGAAGCCGATATTTTACTTATAAAAAAAGTTCTTAGGTTCAAAAAATGCACCCAGTTTTAATTTCTTCGAAAATAATTTTTTGTGAAGTTCTTCCTCGAATAAGGTACATAAACGTAGTTTATTGTCTTCTCATACATTTTCCAAAGTTTCAGCCCGAAATTTTATTTACAAAAAAAGTTCTTAGATTCAAAAAAAAATTCGGAAAATTGAAAAAGTGAGGTCGGCAATGTAGGTATTTGGCTGTGTCACATACCCTTAAGATGTACCGTACTGACTCGAACTTCGTAACATTCGACACTGACCCCTGACCACCTCAATTCGTCCGGTGAGGAGAGAAGATAACACTCACGCAGCACACAGTCATACGATACAAATACAAAAGACAGAACCGACATAAATTATTCGGCACATTCCCCCCCCCTTTTTTCGATGATTAAAAACGAAAAATGACACCAACTATAGTAAAAAAAAAAAGTTCACGTGGTAGGTTGAACCTTCAGCGGGTGAACCGGCAATACACACAACTTTACAATGGGTCTATCAAGAGTCCCATTAGCAGTCCGCAGAGTAACGGATCTGACACGACCTTCAGCGTCCGGACGTGTAGCAATGACGCGTCCTAGAGCCCACTTTGTGGTAGGGAGATTTTCCTTCAAGATGAGCACGAGGTCATCAATCTTGATTGGAGGCATAGGCCTCTGCCACTTCGGACGAGTTTGCAGTTCTTGCAGGTATTCAGAGGACCATCTGGTCCAGAAATCTGCATACATCTGTCTGGTAAGCTGCCAGCGTTGTAATCGATTTTGCTTAAGATCTATGAGAGATGGTTCTGGAATTGTGAAGATCGGAGTACCGATCAAGAAATGACTCGGTGTCAACGGCACCAGATCACTCGGATCATCACTCTGAGCTTGTAGTGGACGTGAGTTCAGGCAAGCTTCCACCTGTGCGAGGAAAGTCGCCATTTTCTTAAAACTCAGAATGGTAGTATCCACTACTCGACGAAGATGATGCTTCACAGAGCGGACAGCTGCTTCCCAAAGTCCTCCGAAGTGTGGGGCGGCTGGAGGGTTATAACGCCACGTAGTTCCGTTGTCAGCAATATAACGGCTGATGGTTGCAGAGACAGCAGAGGCCTCACCAAAAAGATTACGGAGCTGTTTATCGGCCCCCAAAAAATTAGTACCGCAGTCGCTGTAGAGGAAGGTGCTTATCCCACGTCGAGCAGCAAATCGTTTGTAAGCCGCTATGAAGCCATCAGCGGTGTAGTTCGAGCACGCCTCCAAATGGACTGCTCTCGTAGCGAAACAAACAAAAACTACAATGTAGCCCTTGTATGACTTGTGGCCTCTACCTTTTGTAGTTCTCATCCAAATGGGACCAGCGTAATCCAGACCGCTTGTAGCAAAGGGTCTAGATGGTCGAGTAACTCTATGAATAGGCAGTTGACCCATAAGTTGAGTGCAAGTAGTTGCACGATGTCGAGCGGAAGTAACGCAACGACTCAAAACCTTCTTTACGACACAACGTCCTGTAATGATCCAATACTGTCTCAGCAAATAAGACAACGTAAGTTGTGGTCCCCTATGTAAAACGGCTTGATGCCCATTTCGAACAATGAGTGTGGTGAGGATTGAATCTTTGGGTAGAATATAAGGACATCTCTCGTCGAAGTCCAAAACAGCATGTTTCAAACGACCTCCCAGTCGTAGTAAGCCGTCAGAGTCCAAAAACGGCAGCAAACGAAGCGAAGGACTTCTTGTAGTAACTGGGAGTTGCTCGCGCAGCAACTTAAGCTCTTCGAAGAAGTGTCGGCGTTGTTCATACCCAATCAGATGGCATCGAGCACGTTTCAAAACATCTGGGTTAAGTTTGCATGGAGGAAAGTCAACGAATTTCCTTTTCAACCGGTCGATGAATCGTAGACAGAGAGCGGTAATGCGAACTAGTTTAGTCAAAGTCGGGTATCGACCCATCAGGGATCACGGTGGATCAAGTTCAACCGTTGCAGCATGGACAACGGTCCTCTCCGAACTTGAACTTGATGCTCAAGTACCGAACTTGTAGAAGATGGCCAAGGAGTGGCTGGTAGCGATAACCAAAGTGGTCGAGCCGACCAGAGAGGATGGCTCTCCAAAAGTAAGGAGAAATTCCTCGAGACGCACAATCAGCTGGATTGTCAGTCCCTGGAACATGATGCAAAATAGCGCCAGGCAAGATAGTCTGTATTTCCGAAACCCGATTCGAAATATATGTCATCCATCGTAGAGGATGGCCTCGGATCCAATCAAGAGTATTTGCCGAGTCAGACCATAGATGACTCGACACCGTAGTGGGTAGATTCAAGACCGAGCGAACATGAACTGCCAGCCGAACAAGCAGAACAGCTGCACAAAGTTCTAGACGAGGCAAAGATGTCTCCTTAAGGCGAGCAACCTTAGTCTTGGCTATAACGAGAGAGACTCGTATCTTATCTGAAGGAGTTCGGATCCTCAGATAGACAACCGCACCAATAGCCTTCTCAGATGCATCTCCAAAGCCGTGAAATTCGCAACCAGACACGTCCGAAGAACATCCCAACCAACGAGGAATGCTGAGCGATGACAGTTCAGGACGCTCGTTTCTGTACTTCTTCCACGTAGCAATATGATCAGTAGGCAAAGGCTCATCCCAATCTATTTTGAGTTTCACAAACTCTGCATAAAAATCTTGGCTCTAACTGAGACTGGTGCAAGCCATCCAAGCGGATCAAAGAGACGAGCTATCTCGGAGAAAACGCTCCTTTTTATTGGTGTCCCAGACTCCTCAGGAAGTTGAACCTGAAACTTAAAACAGTCCAAAACAGGTTGACAAAGAATTCCGAGAGCTCTGTGAGATGGTTCTTGAATAAATTCCTAAGACGATGCCTTTTCTTTGTAATTTTCCGGGACTCCTTGTAGAACATCCTCGCAGTTCGACAACCATTTCTTCAAGATAAAACCGCCCGCCTTGAGCAGCAGATTCACTTCGCGGCGTTTCTCTATGCATGTAGCGATATCGTAGACCCCGGAGAGTACATCGTCCACGTAAATTTCGCTCTTCAGAATATCCTTGGCCAAAGGAAAGTTGATTCCCTCGTCTTCTGTCAGTTGATGTAGAGTACGGATCGCCAAGTAAGGAGATGAAGCAAATCCAAAAGTTACGGTGTTCAAACAGTATGTCTGGAGCTCGTCGTCAGGATTTGATCTCCAAAGTATCTTCTGGTAGGTGCGGTCTTCTGGATGGATCCAAATACGTCAGAACATCTTCTCAATGTCCGCTGTAAAGACTATCGGGTAGGATCTCCAACGAAGTATGACGTCTGGAAGTTCTGTTTGAAGTTTGGGCCCCGAGTGTAGTAGGTCATTCAGAGAAATACCCAAATCAGTTCGCTGAGAAGCATTGAAAACCGGTCTCAATTTTGTACTGGAACTGGTTTCCTTGATGACGCAGTGGTGCGGTAAAAAATAACCCTGAGTAGCTTGCAACTCATCGGGATTAGACACTAAGTCCATCTCACCTAAAACCGCATACTCCTGTATGCTCTGTGCGTAAGATTAATGCAAAACAGGATCTCGTCGAAAACGTCCCTCGAGACTCAGGAACATTCTATAAGCGGCAGGACGAGAATCTCCCAGATTCATGGACCTATCCTTGGTTGGAAGTCGAACAATGTAACGACCCTCTTCGGAACGCTGATAAGTGGAGAGAAAAAGTTCCTCACATTCCTCCTCATCAAGAGTGAACTTAGGAGATACAGTCGGTAGATCCTCCTGTACAACAAATCGACGCAGCAGTTCTAACAATTCGTGATCAACCGTACATTGCAGTCCAACAATTTTACGAGAAAACGAAGAAGCTTCTTCAGAAAATAGCCCGGACAAGATCCAGCCAAAAGAAGTTTGCTGAGCCATGGGAGAACCCAAAGGACCCTTTCGGACTATTTCCTCAATGACGTATGAGTAAACCTTTGCACCTAAAATCATGTCAATCGAGCCACCACGATCGAGAAGTGGATCCGCCAATTCCAGCCCTGAATATGGAGTCATGATCCGTAGAAATACCACGAGGGGGTACATAAGACGTAAGTTTCAGTAAAACAATGCAGCGTACATAAAAACTAGACTCAGGATTAACGCATGACGTCACCCTAATATTTATCAAACCTCTATAGGCTTTTGTGCGTTGGGCGCCGACACCCCCTACCGTGACGATGGCACGAAGTCGTTTTAACTTGAGACTCGTAGCAAGAGACTCAGATACAAAAGACGCTTGAGCGCCCTGATCAAGAAGGGCTCGAGAAGAATATGAATAGCCATCTGATCCTTCAGTGGAAACGATTGCTGTCGCTAGAAGCAAGGGCCCATCTAGTCATATAGGAGCTTTAGCAACATGCGAGTTGACGGAAGACATAGCAGGTGTAAACGCGGTGCTATTTACATTTAAATTAGACGTGGTAGGCACAGCTGTAGTGACAGATTCACTTCCTGAAACGTTACTAGAAGACCGATGTAACATGGTATGATGTTGACCGGAGCAAGTTTGACAACGCTTTGGTGAGACAAACTCTCGGATCTTGTGCTTCCCCAAGCAATTAAAACATAACCCACACTTACGAATTAGTTCTCGTCGCTGGTCAGAAGTCTTGGATCTAAAAATACTACAAAACAAAACAAATTGCTTACCAGGGGATAGCGGACAACCACCCTCTTTTAGTGCAGCACCATGAGATTGTGTGTGAAAACCTTTCTTACCAGATTTGACACCTGTCATGTTAAATTTACTTTCGGTAAACGAATGCTTGAATTGAGAACCTTCCCCAAAGTCAAGTGACTCCAAAGCGTTCACTCGTGAAACTAAAAAGGTCCTTAAAGTCTCGAACGAAGGATTAGTAGGAATTGATCCCGTTTTTTCTTCCCAAGCCTTGCGGGAGGAGCGGTCTAAACAGTTCACTGTCATGTAAACCAGGATATCATCCCAGTATTTCGTTGGTCTGTTCATGGAGGTAAGTCCACCAATCACTTCACAAGTGTTATTTAAGAGAGTACGAAGTCCCGAAACATGCTCTTCAGTAACAGGTTCTATCCCGAAAAGTTTTCCTAAATATGCATTAATAAGAGGCCGTTCACTATCGTAGCGATCCATAAGTGTTGTCCATGCTCGCTCCAGGTTATCCCCAGTGATACTTATGTTGATTGACAGCTGAGCAGGCTCATCTGTCAAACTTGCCTTCAAGTAATGCAGTTTCTGGACTGACGGCAGAGTAACGTCGTCCTTTACCATCGAATAAAACATATCCCGGAAGGCAGGCCATGCAGTGAAATCACCGGAAAACTTGGGTAATTCCAGTTGTGGAAACATCTTTTTCACTTGCGTTCAAGGAGCGTCATTGGTAGCGAGGGGTGTACCCTTGGAAGAGGAAGAAGCACCATGTGCGTCCAACTCGTCAAGTATATGCACCTTCGCAACAACATATTTTTCTTCTCCTTTAGTAAACAAATCTTGCGCAAAATATGGATCAGTTGAATTGTCCTCACGCACAATGAGAAGCTGATTATGGTTTGTACGCTTTAACGGACTTTTTCAAATTAGAAACTGCATTGCAGATGAGTTTGTAAATCCCATACTGCTAAGCAATACAGTCCTTAACGCTCATTTTGATACAGCACTACCGTCAACGAACGTAAACAATAGAAAAATCTAATAAAATCGATACACTTTAAAAGTTACATAGAGAGATAAAAAAGTTAAAATTCGAATAAAATCAACACACAATAAAAAATGTCAAAAGTCAAAGAAAAACACAACCTTGTCAGTATGACAGCGTAACTTTACACAGTTTAAATGCACAAAAAAAGTGTTACGATGTGTGCTGCAAAGTGTCAGCTTTTCTAAAAGTCTTCAAAAGTTCAAAAAGTTACACAAAAATAGTTGAAAATTCGAATAAATTCGAAACACATTGAAAAAAAGTCAAAGAAAAACACAACCCTGTCACTATGACAGCGTAACTTTACACAGTTTAAATGCACAAAAAAAGTGTTACGATGTGTGCTGAAAAGTATCAGATGTTCTAAGAGTCTTCAAAGGTTAAAGAAGAATCAAAAAATAAAAAACGATACACTAACACAGTTAGATCAAAATAATGAGTAAAAATTTCAATAAAGTCAAAACACGTTAAAAAGAGTCAAAAGTCAAAGAAAAACACAACCGTGTCAGTACACTGAAAAAAATGGTTAGTTGTGACAAGAAGCTCTTTATTAGTAGAGATGGTATTAGATGCGACAACCACTTCGATGGTAAAAGTAACTAACCAGTTTAGTGCGGCAACAAGTAGGATTCTACGTAGGTTATATTAGTAACGATAGTAATTCTAGTCACAACAAATAAAGTAGTCACATTTACCACCAGTTTATTTTCCAAGAAATAAAAGTAGTAGCAGTTACAATTTTTTCTCCTTGGCGACATTGGCAGAACTGAAACCTGAGCAGTGCTGCCAACATTCGCACCGAAATATCGCGTCCTATTCTCGATCGTCGCTATTTTTATCTGAACCTTTTTGTGAATTGTGCAGTAGTGACAAAGAACTCCAATATAAGGCCGACTGATCTTGTTCTTCCTAAAACTGCTGGCTCACGCAGTTCCTCAGCGCACAGGCAATGTCAACAATGCGTGGCCACTCCGCACCATTCATCCAACGACAAATTTAGTGCACGGCTACTGCGAGGCAACCCCCGAAACTGGCCTTGTATGAGATTTTGTGTTCTTGTTCTCTTATAGAGTTCTTGTGTTTTGGAATTTTAGTGATTTTTCATTAACATCCCGACGGGCATGTGGGTACGTATTTCGACATGACGTTTTATCAGGACCTGGTCTCTATTATAGGAAGTCCTGAGGACGCTCTTGTGTCCACTATAGAGAAATTATAGTAAAATTTACTATAATTTCACTACTGAGAAGTTCTAGCTTCGCAATAGTCCACGACCCAGTAATTTTAATAGTTAGAACTATTACTTTAAATGGCGAAACCCACTAATTTTAATAGTAAGGACTACTATTTTAAATAGTAAACTTACTAATTTTGATACTGAGGATTACTACTTTAAGTAGTGGGATCAACTAACTTATTTGTAAGACTAACTAATTTAATAGTAGGACTTACTAATTATAGTGTTAAGGCTTACTACCTGAAAATAGTATGTACCATCTAAAGTTGTCACGACAACAAGTAAAGTAGTAAGGACAACTACTACCAATCTTGCGAATAAAAGTAGTAGCCCCAATCAGTTAAATAGCAGCGGCATATTTTACAAACTAAAGTAGTTGGCCCTACTACTTTATTAGTCGTCCCAACCAACTATTTTTTTCAGTGTATGACAGCGTAACACTACACATTTTGAGAATGAAGGTGTCGAATGCTACGAAGCACAGCGCTGCAAGGTGTCAGCTGTTCAAAAGTCTGCAAACACTTACCAAACGCAGAGTATGGAAAAGCACATGCTATCGCAAACCTGTAATTCTGTAAAGCGACTTGTGGGCAGTGATGGTCTACCGATCAACATCAAGCATTGCGCACGCACTGGCGTAGGGATACACATCGTACGATCAAGTGTAACGAGGCACCTGTAGCCCAGAGCGCGGGAAGTCTTCTCGTGACGTCACGTATCGGTCGCCGAAAACTGCCTTCACGACACCATCACTGTGCGATTTCCCAACAAGACGCGCGAAATCCGTCACATTCACCCTTTCACAGAACCGTCTTGCGATGCACGTTTAGAACACCTCACATTAGTCACTTTAATCCTGCAATGAACACTGATAATCCACTAGCTGAAGCCCTCATCCGGCTTTCGAAGGACCAATAATGTTGAGAAAAGCACTTTAAAAAGGACATAATGCACATGCAGGACTTAAAGTTAATGTAAAAGAAAGTCACTGAGTCAGGATTAATTTTTGAAGACCAAAAGAAACATAATTTATTTAAAAAGATTCAAAATTGTTTGCCATCTAGCAAAGGCTACATAACTTCAAAAATTAATTTACAAGTAGAAGCTTAAGAGGTACCGTACCGACTCGAACTTCTTAACATTCGACACTGACCCCTGACCACCTCAATTTGTCCGGTGAGGAGAGAAGATAAAACTCACGCAGCACATAGTCATACGATACAAATACAAAAAACAGAACCAATATAAATTATCCGGAACAGTATCTTTATTTCAATGTTAGGTGTCAACAGTTTTCTGTAAGGCCTGTTTATAACAGTCAAATTGTCCAAAAGATAAATTGTTTCGTCTACTATATCATGTTCTACACATATCATTAAGTTCTTTTATGAGAGAAACAATATTTATGTATGCAGAAATGCGAAAATAAAGACTAATTAATTATGTAACATAAGGATAATTTGTGAAAAAAATATTTGAAGATGTTCTTGTTTATTTAATCCTGAGCATTTAAAAAAAAAATTCCATAGATTTTTTAAATCATTATTTAGATAGGTGGAACTAGCGATTAAAAATCACAATTTGAAGTAATTTTGAATTTTTCAAATTTGAAGATAATATCGCAAAGTAATTTTTATGTATTTTCGTTACAGCAATTGCTATTACAGAAATATTGACGAATTTCTCTGAAGCTGACGTTCCAGTGAGTCCAGCTTTATGAATTAGATAAAATTAAATATTCAATTATATAGGGGAGAGTGGTCCTAAGTTGGCACAGTGGGTTAAGCTGGCACCCCTGAGTTTCTCAGAGATCGCGCGCATGTCGGCTTAACCATTTTGTCTCTTTCTTTATCAGTTTCGTTGTTTTTCGACTGCACGTTTCCAGTTTCTTTTGATGGAGAAATGTTTTCATCCTATATATAAAGTTTGACAATATGTTACATATCTTTACATTCTAAATGGTTCAAATTTGTTTAGACCCTGTTCAACCTCTGCCTTCTACAAAAACTCTCACTGGGCCGACTTCGGACCACTCTCTCCTAATATTTATAATTTCTAGCTCTAATAATTTCTAATTTAACAAATTAAGTTATTCTGCTTTTAATTTTTTTAACTTTTACAGGCCATAACTAACAAGAGGAAATAAAAGCTAGAATTTGCTTTGAAATCTCATAACTTTTAATATAAAATTCTTTTTTCTCGGACTTTCAACAGTCGAATTTTTAACAGTTAAAAATTCAATTCTCAAATTTTATAAATTTTCACTAAAATTGAAGAAAATTGACAATATGATTTTCAGTATTTGAATTTTTAGCGATGTTTTCAATTTACAGCTGTTGGGAATTCAGTTTTTACGAATTTGGAACAGTTGAAAATTGAACTCTTTAAAATTTGAGAAAACTGACAAATGAGTTTCTCACCGTTGAATTTTTATTGATTGAGTTTTCAATTTTATACAGTATTCAGCAGTTCACAATTTAATTTTTAATATTTCACAATTTTACACTATATTGAAAATTTAATTTCCAATTTTCTTCAATTTTTAGCGGTTGAAAATTGAACTGTTCAAAATCCAATTGTTGACAGTCCAATTTTGAAATTTGTTTAATTTTCATCAGTTTAAAATTGAAGAAAATAGAAAATTCGACTGTTGAAAATGGCAGGAAATTCAAATTGCTAGTTAATAAATAATGCAATCATGAAACAGTAGACATTCACGATACTCATGCTAACAACCATATTATTTTTTACATAATAATTCTGTGCTTCCGCAGCCGGATCCTCGCCCTTATGTTCCGCCTCCCCTTGTTAAATGCAAGGTGAGCATACAAAAAATGTCCTCTTATTTTCACATTGAAAATGTATTAATCTTACAACATACAAGTAATTTAATTGACCGAAATTATATGTTTTCAGCCCAGCGACGGAAAAAAATTCTGCCTTAAAAATGGTTGCACAAGGGATTGCGCAAATGTTCTACAATTTAAATTAAGGGGTAAGTTGTGCACAAAATTTTGTTTCATTTATTTACAATAATTTAAAAAAGGGTTATTGTAGTTTTGACCGAATTCTATTTAAAATTGACAAAATCTTACTGGTTCTTATGAGACAGGGGAAGGGCGGATTTAAAAAATTTGACAGTTACATTTTCAGCTTGAAAAATGAATTTTCATTCAAATTTTTTTCAGTGAAGAAATGAATTTTGAACTAAATTGACGAATCTTGAAAGAAAGAAATTTGAACCAAATAGTTGAATTTTCTACGTATTTTAAGCTAAAAGTAATGAATATCCAAGAAAGAGAATTCATTTTCTTCCAGAGAAAATCATTAAATTTTCAAATGCAAAAAAAAAAAAAAAATTTCAACCAAAAGTGGAATTAACGTTTCCATTTAAAAAAAAATTATTTTCATAAAAAAAAGCAATTTTCAATGATATAGTTAAATACATTTATAGGTAAACTCTTAATTTTTTAATCGTAATTATTTGAATAATTAATAATTCTTGTGAATTTACTAAGCAACATAGAGAACAGTTATTGAAAATACACTCTTTATTCATTTCGGAGACAAATTGAGCCTATTCTTTAAACACTAGCCAAACTCTAAATTTGTGTATGAAAATTGTTTGAATAATTTTAAAATCTTGACAATTTTCAGAGAATTATAGAAAAAAGTCCTCGGAAAGATATATCTAGTTAGTTGATAAAAAAAAATTGAGCCTCTTTGTTGAAAAATAGCCAAACTCTGAATTTTGTCATGAAAATTGTTTAAATAATTAATAATTCTTGTAAACTTACGAAGCAATATAAAGCAGATCATTATAGAAAACAGTTAACTTTTAAACTACAAAAGAAGAATTCTCAACAGAAACCTCATTTTTAATCAAAAAAGAGGAATTTTCAACGAAATAGTTGAATCTTGCACTAAAAAAGATCAGCCTTGAACCAAGAAAATGGATTTTATACGAGAAAAGAAGGATTTTGTTAACAAGATAACTTTCCAACCATAAATGGTTCACTTAAATTTTTGCCCAAAATACATGAACTTTGACCCACAAATATAGTAGTAGACTTCTTTTGTTCAAAAGAGTTAACTTTGCACCATTAAAATATAATTAAATTTCTATCAATAAATCAGTTTCGATTTGAAAGGACGAATTTTTTATTGAAAAAATATGATTTTTCAACGAAGGATTCAATTCTCAACTATTCATTATAATTTTAACCAAATGACCAAAACAGTTAAATTTTCAATCAGAGAAAAAACTGAGGGTACGAAAGTGTCCAATAGATGCATCACGTTACCCCAGTGTTTTCTGGGATTCAAAAAATTGAATTTGCAACCAACAGATGAATTTTCAAAAGAAAGCATAACCTTTTAAAAAAATTATTAAATGTTCAACAAAACAATTGAATTTCAGAGAAAACAGTAAACTATTTTTCTCTAGAAGACATGAATTCTGAACCAAAAATATAATAGTAGACTTTTCAATTTAAAAAAATAGAAGTTTCGAGAAAACAGGTCGAAGATTTCTGGGCTCAAACCCCGGCAGAGATACAAAAAATTGTATTCAAGAAATCATTGTCATAAGAAAATTTTAAAAACTTCTCTCTTATTTTCCGTATAATTGCCTGAAATGATAAATATTAATAATTATTTCAGTGAACGGAGTTGATCATGAAGGAGAATGCGACCCCACTAAAAAAGAGCCATGGTACTGCAATAAATAAAGAGAAAAGTTTTTACCATTATAAAATTTGCATGCTTTTTTCGTTCTTAATAAATATATAGCGCATATATTTCATTATAAAAATGAATTTGTTTAAAATCTTCAAATGGTTTCGATTTTAATATTATAGTTTAGATAGAAAAGTTGTATTTATTATTAAAAAGGTTATAGCTGCATGCACGTTTTATGTAGACTGAATAATAGTCAGACTCTGAATTTGTTAATAAAAATTATTTGAATGAATAATCATTTTTGTAAATTTTCGAAGCATCGTAATAAAACGTTGTTGGAAATACATTCTTTGTTGATTCTGTAAACAAATTGAACCTATTCTTTGAAAAATGGTCAAACTCTCAATTTTCTCATTAAAATTGTTTAAATAATTAACAAATATTATAAATTCGAGAAGCATGATAGAAAAAAATTAATCGGAAAGATATTTATAGTTAACGATGTGAAAAATTGACCCTATTTGTTGAAAAATAGCCAAATTCTGAATGTCTTTATGAAAGTTGTTTAAATAAATTAATCGTTCTTGTAAATTTACAAAACATAGTAAAGAATCATCGGAAAGACAATCTTAGTTTACTCCGTGAGAAAATTGAGCCTGTTCGTTGAAAACCAGCCAAACTTTGAATATGTTTATGAAAATTGTTTAAATAATTAATAATTATCGTGAATTTCCAAAGTACCATAGAAAAGATTCATTTGAAAAACATTCTTCATTGATTCTGTACACAAATTCAGTCAAAATAATTCATTATTGGAAATTTGCAGCGCATTATAGCAAAACGTCACCGAAAAGATATTCTGACTAAATTCTGTAAAAGATGGAGCCTATTAATTGAAAAATAGCTAAATGCTTAATTTTTCAATCCAAATTGTTTCAATGATTGAAAATTCTTGTAAATTTACAAAGCAACATATGTAACTGTACGTGCTATTAATTTAAAATTCTGCAACATATGAAGAATAGAATTGTAATTATGACATCTTTAGCGTACTGAGACAGAAATTTTCAAGTAAATCGAGGAACTGCTCACCTGGAACGCCAGTCTTGTATATCCCAACGTGTTCGATCCGTGAGTTGATCATTTGATAAATAAAGATGAGAAAAGTCTCTTTAAACGAGGAGAGGGATTTCGTGGGGATGAAAACTGAACAAGGTTTCAGTAATACATATCAATTAATTTATAAAATACTAAGATAAACTTATTTATTAATACTCCAGGCTCACAGTGCACGGAGAAAAATACGGTTGGAAATCTCGGTCTTCAGTGCCTAGAATTCAGATCTCATTCCCAAACGGATCTACCTTTCCAGATCCAGGATACGAAAATAATAAATCATTAATGGCAAATATTCCAATTGGGGGTGAAACAGAAGAAACAAGTCACTACGTGATTCAAAAACTATGAGTGTCCCGTATAGTAGGGGAGCTTGTACCAAGCGTATAGGGTACACGAACCTTGTGGCTCGATTCCTGCTCAAACCTAAAGAGTGGGGGCCCATGTGAATAGTGCAAGTCGGTCAGCGCTCAGCGAGCATTCCAGTCTAGCATAGGAGTCATTCCCATACCATGTGTAAAGTGTCCAGGGACGTTCAAAATATAATTGCTTAAGGAAAAGATAGTGGCTACTAATCTATCTAATCAATTAATGAACTTGTGAAGTGAAATGATTAAAAGGAATCGAATTAGACACGATCCTTAATAAATAGGAAACTTCAAATCAAAAATTTAGTACCAAAAGTTGAGAATTCTGGAATTACTCACAGACTGAAAAAGGAATAATACAGCTATATCGATTATACATTTTTAGACTAAAATCCAAAAATGTATGTTTTTTATCGAATTCTAGTTAGGATGTAAACTGTGTTATAAGAGAAAAACTTATTTTCTTGTTAAATTCTTCTTTCTTCCATAATAAATACTTATTTCAAACTGAAATAAAATTAAATATTTGAAATGAATATTTATTATGGAAGAAAGAAGAATTTAACAAGAAAATAAGTTTTTCTCTTATAACACAGTTTACATCCTAACTAGAATTCGATAAAAAACATACATTTTTGGATTTTAGTCTAAAAATGTATAATCGATATAGCTGTATTATTCCTTTTTCAGTCTGCAAGTACTTCCTGAATTTACAGGCGGAGTAAAAACAAAATCAATACTTAAAACTTATAATATTAATTAATAATGATTATGCATTATAAAATTTGTACATTTTAGTTATGATAAGTAAATAAGCAGAGAGTATTATTCCTATTTTTTTTATTGGAAACGTAATTTCATAATTTCAATTATAAAATAACAGTTTGATATCATTGATCCTCATAATTATTTATTGAATATCGTGTACTTGCACAAAATGAACAGAAAG
>CAKNXH010051460.1:0-25205 GCA_932178445.1 Andricus quercusramuli | reverse complement strand
TCATCATCATCATCATCATCATCATCATCATCATCATCATCATCATCCCGTGCGGGGTTGCTGGTCCCCCATCGGGCGCCTCTCCAGGTTGCGGATAGGGGAACGCCTCCCAGATATGGGTGGTACCGGGGAAATCAAATACCCGGGGTGGACAAAAACCAGCTAGGGGAAGGAACCCCGAATTCAAACCAATCATGAGTGAGTATGTGAAAAACGACATACCCCAAGGGAGTAGAAATCTCCCCACTGATTCCGATCGGGTGAAAGCCCCGGTGGTCAGTGTCGGTCCCATGGATTTTGGGGGGGACCAAACATACTTGGAGAGGAGTGTTTGCGAGGAGATAGGTGGTCCTTTGGACGTGACGGAGGAGGTGGAAGTGTCGATGAACAAGGTGGACATCGCAGAAATGGATGCCAAACTCTCAGAGACGTATGCTCTCTTTGAAAAGTTACGAGGCACCATAAAAGAAATGGTGGAATTTAGCAGCACAAAGAGGAATATGTGGCTGCCAATTAGGGATGGGCTGGAACGAGCGGAGCGGCTCATGAACGAACTGCGCGATCACTCTATGATAACCGAAGGGCTTCATAGGGATTTGATCGAGAACGTTGGACGAACTGCTCGAACGAGAGCCATGATCCGAAAGGAGAAGGCAAAGAAGAAGACAGACGAAAGCTGGACTCAGACTGAGGAAGCCGTGGCAGCTCCCACTCCCCGCGATAGGAAGCGAGAGAGGGAGTCCACCCTGAGTCCAGTGGAGATGAGTCCTTCCAAGCCGAGAAGCAAGAAGCCGAGGACACGTAACGCTCCAGCGCCAAAGACCTCAACACCCAAAAAGGTGGGAAAAAAGCGAGAGTATGCGCCAAAACGGAAGAAGAGGCAGATGAGAGCTAGAACTGAGGCGGTCCTTATAAAACCGACCGAGGGACTTAGCTACGTGATGGTCCTCAAGGACCTTAAGAAGAAGGTGAAACCTGACGCCCTTGGCGTAAAAATCAAGGGGGTCAGGCAAACGAGACACGGCGAGGTTCTAGTAGAACTGGGACCTACATCAAAAGGCAGAGCTGAGCTGTCGGCTGCCATCAAGGAGATGGTTGGGGACGGGGGTAGCGTACGTGAGCTTATCCCACGCACCGAGGTCGAAATTCTGGACCTCGATACGACGACAGATGCAGAAGAAGTAGAGGAAGCCGTTCGGAAACATTTCGGCAAACCGGTTGGAGTCATCAGAGTCAGCCTCACGAAAAGACCCTTCAGAGGTATTCTGAAGGCTTTCGTGGAGCTGGCAGAAGATTTGGCTGTAAGTTTAGTGCACATTGGACACCTCAAGGTGGGGTGGGTATCCTGCCGTGTGCACAAGAAGGCGTAGGCAATAAGGTGCTACCGTTGCCTAGGCTTCGGCCACATGGCAGCGAACTGCGAGGGTCCAGATAGGACCAAATCATGCTGGCGGTGCGGCAAAGAGGGGCATAAAGCTGCGGTATGCAAAAGCACACCGCAGTGCTACCTCTGCGCCGCAAAGGAAGATAAGCCCCGGACAGACCATCGTCCGGGGACAAGGAGTTGCTTGGCGTTCAGGCAGGCAGCCTCACTGAGGAAGCCTCTTGAACGTGCAAGCTAACATCGTAGCTGGGCAGGTCCAACAAGAAGCCCAGTTCACCAGAAGTAAGCCAAGCTGGCAAAAAAGAATGAAGACCTAGGCACGGCAAAAAAAAACGGCACCCCCTGAAGTAATGCGAAAGCGGTTTCCGGGGGGATTCCTGCCAAGGAGAAAGGGTGGTGGTTTTTAGTCGATCGTTGGTAGCATCACTATAATGGTCAAATTAAGATCTTTGTATATTCACATATATTCAGATCATTGTAGTGATGATATCAATATCCCGACACTACCGAGAAGTGTGGACCCTTCTCGGTGTGTGTTAGCACATTTTCCACATTCCCTCGTAAAAAAAAAAAAATCATCATCATCATCCCCGTGTGGGGTTGCTGGTCCCCCATCGGGCGCCTCCCCAGGTTGCGGATAGAGGAACGCCTCCCAGATATGGGTGGTACCGAGGAAATCAAATACTCGGGGCGGACAAAAACCAGCTAGGGGAAGGAACCCCGAATGAGAAACCAGTCATGAGTGGGTACGACAAAAACACAATACCCCAAGGGAGTAGAAATCTCCCCGCCGGTTCCAATCGGGTGCAAGCCCCGGTGGCCGGTGCCGGTTCCATGGATTTTGGGGGGAACCAATCGTGCATTGACAGGAGCGTATGCGAGGAGCTGGGTGGTCCTTTGGACGTGACGGAGGAGGTGGAAGCATCAGTAAATAAGATGGACATCAAACAAATGGATGCCAAACTCTCAGAGACGTACGCTCTCTTTGAAGAGTTACGAGGCACCATAAAAGAAATGGTGGAATTTAGCAGCACAAAGAAGAATATGTGGCTGCCAATTAGGGATGGGCTGGAACGAGCGGAGCGGCTCATGAACGAACTGCGCGATCACTCTATGATAACCGAAGGGCTTCATAGGGATTTGATCGAGAACGTTGGACGAACTGCTCGAACGAGAGCCATGATCCGAATGGAGAAGGCAAAGAAGAAGACAGACGAAAGCTGGACTCAGACTGAGGAAGCCATGGCAGCTCCCACTCCCCGCGATAGGAAGCGAGAGAGGGAGTCCACCCTGAGTCCAGTGGAGATGAGTCCTTCCAAGCCGAGAAGCAAGAAGCCGAGGACACGTAACGCTCCAGCGCCAAAGACCTCAACACCCAAAAAGGTGGGAAAAAAGCGAGAGTATGCGCCAAAACGGAAGAAGAGGCAGATGAGAGCTAGAACTGAGGCGGTTCTTATCAAACCGACCGAGCGACTTAGCTACGCGACGGTCCTCAAGGACCTTAAGAAGAAGGTGAAACCTGACGCATCATCATCATCATCATCATCATCATCATCATCAAAGAAACCAAAAAAAAAGAAACCAAAGAAATCAAAGAAACCAGTCATGAGTGGGTACGACAAAAACACAATACCCCAAGGGAGTAGAAAACTCCCCGCCGGTTCCGATCGGGTGCAAGCCCCGGTGGCCGGTGACGATTTCATGGATTTTGGGGGGAACCAATCGTACATTGACAGGAGCGTATGCAAGGAGCTGGGTGGTCCTTTGGACGTGACGAGGTTACGAGAGTTACGAGGCACCATTAAAGAAATGGTAGATTTCAGCAGCACGAAGAAGAATATGTGGCTTCCAATTAGGGAAGCGCTGCAACGAGCGGAGAGAATCATGAAGGAACTGCGCGATCACTCTTTGACGACCGAAGGTCTTCATGGGGACTTGATCGAAAATATTGGTCGAACTGCCCGAACGAGAGCCATGACCCGAAAGGAGAAGGCGAAGAAGACAGATGAGAGCTGCACTCAGACTGATGGATCTGTGGCAGCTCTTAACAACCAACCTGGGAAGCGTGAAAGGGAGCTTTCAACGAGTCCCGTTGGGGCAAATGTCATTAAACAGAGAGTGAAGAAACAGAGGACCCGCACTACCATCGTGGCTTCCTCGACACTAAAGGATGAGGAGGTGGAAGGGATCGCTTCTACACCTTCACCCACGAAGAATAAGAAGCAACCGAAGAGGAAAGCACGACCCGAGGCGGTTCTCATTAAACCGGCCGAGGGTCTAAGCTATGCCGAGGTCCTCAAGGACCTCAAGCAGAAGGTGAAACCGGACGCCCTTGGTGTAAAAATCAGGGGTGTCAGGCAAACCAGAAACGGAGAGGTCCTTGTCGAGCTCGGACCTAGAGCTGAGGGCAGGGCCGAATTTTCGGCTGCCGTGAGGGAGGCTGTTGGGTTGGGGGGTACGGTGCGCGAGCTTGAACCCGCACCGAGATCGAGGTCTTGGACCTCGATCCAACAAGTGAAGCGGAGGAAATCGAGGAGGCCGTCAGAAGCTACTTCGGCGACCAGGGTGTTGAAGAAGTGAAGGTCAGTCTCACGAAAAGACCCTTCAGGGGCAACCTGAAGGCTTTCGTGGAGCTGCCAGAGGAGTTGGCTGCGAGCCTGGTACGCACAGGACACCTGAAGGTGGCGTGGGTGTCCTGTCGTGTACATAAAAAGACGGAAATTGTCCGGTGCTACCGCTGCCTAGGCTTCGGCCATATGGCAGCCGGTTGCGATGGCCCAGACCGCACGAAAGCATGTTGGAGATGCGGCAAGGAGGGCCATAGGGCTGCGGATTGCGAAAGTGCGCCGCAGTGCTACCTCAGCGTCGCAAAGGGGAAGAAATCCCGGACGGATCATCTGTCCGGGACTATGAGGTGTTGGTCGTTCCGAGAGGCAGCCTCATCGAGGAGACCTCGAGGACGACCAAGTTAAAGAATCGCACCCAACCAAGATGTTCGAAGGCCGACGAGCCCGTTGTGCGGTACAACCGCACTGCTGAGGACGATGCGTGCATCTTGGTTGGGTGCGCAAAGTTGAAATGCCAAGCTGGCCTAGTATAATGGAAGTCGAAGCACGACTTAGTGGCCTTACCCCCATGTCCTTGAAGTAATGCGAAAGCGGTTCCGAGGACATGGGTTGGCGGGAGAGGAGTTAAGATTTAGTGGGTAGGTGCCGTTTGGTAAGTCCCACACTCACCTTCGTTCCTTGTGGACTGCGCGCCCGTGTGTGCATCTCACGTGTATGTATATTAAGTATATATGCGTGGGATGTATATATTGGGCTCGCGGTTCCCAAAGTTCGGATGTGGTTGGTGCATGAGCATTTGCCGTTTTAACTTCTTTAACAAACAAACAAACAAACAAAAAAAAAATCATCATCATCATCATCAAAAAACTTAGTTACATCAAATTTACACACCCGTCAAAACAACCGAGATTAAAGGTATTCGTTAAGCCAGAATGAGATCTGCATTTCTCTCTCTTTTGTAGAATCCTCTATTTGTTCAATCTCGCACCGTCCTCGACGCTCACGCTCGTGCATATTGGCGCCGGACGTGTCTATGTATATCATATGCATGTCCGTTCTGGTCACTTGGGAACCGCCAAATTTAGCACCTGCCTCAAGCATGCGGCATGAGTTTTTAGAAGAAAAAATCCCCCTTATTTTGGTAAGTTTACCCGAAAAAAAGAATGCAATAACACAATAACTATATAAAATAATTTAGATGTTCTTATTATTATTATTATTTATAAAAAAATAGTCTCTCAAACGTGGCCCTCACTGTCAATTTTTTATCTCGTCAGAATTATAACTATATATTATATTAGGATATTAAGTATTGGTATGTGTGCGCGAGTGTGTGTGTGTGTGTATAGATGTATTCATGTTTATATGTACGTATGTATGGTATGCGAGTAGGTATACATAGATGTATATGTATACGTGTGTGTATACATTATTCTTATATAAGAATGTATGCGTGTGTATATGTGTGTAAGTTTTTTTTTGTATGTATGTATGTATATAAGTTTATATGTTTGTGTGCATATGTATACATATGTGTATATGTATATATGTATGCATGTGTCTGTATATGTGCACACAAATAGCTAGTGAAATTAATTTGAAGATGTTAATATGTTACCTTTCCAAAAAGTGTACTTATCTTATTTCATTTTACTGTAAATTACTACATATTTATTGTTTTAACTTTTACACACGTGTGTGTGTGTGCGTGTGTGTGTGTGTAGAAATTATTAATATTATTATCATGCCCATATTATTATTTGTTAAAGCCTGAAGATGGTCCGAATCCAGGACCGAAACGTTGCACTCCAATAAAAGTATTCAAATGAAAGGATAGTTTTCATTATTACCAACACCAGTTTGACCAGTCAAGGCCTCGAAAGGAAAAATACGGTCGCAAGTAAACAATCTACTACTTTTTTAAACATGGCCTTAATCCCAAAAACCATCACCAACACGACAAATATAGAGAACATTAATATGGGTAGAAGAGAAAACAAAAACAACAACAACAGTGAAAACAACAGCAACCACGAAGGCAAAAACAACAATAACAACACCAAACAACAACATCTTCACGTACACACACATGAGATAAGTGAATATAGTAGGGAAATGAATAAATATGGTAGTAGTAGTAGTAGTAGTAGGAGTAGTAGTAATAGTAATTGTAATTCTGGTAGGAGTAGTAGCATTAGTAGTTTTAGTAGGGAAAGAGGGGGAAAAAAAGAAGAAAAGGCGGGGAAAGCGAAAAAAGAAGGGAGTGGGGGGGGGGAAGGGAGGGGAATGAATCATTTAAGAATTATTGAGGAAAAGTTCAGCGATACCATTGTACGCGATCTTGGCTATTTCAATCAAGCCTCCAAAAAGCTCGAAAAAGCCAAAATAAAACGAAAGTTTCTTCACACCTGTCAGAACTTGGGTCTGATTCCTAAACATATTGATGCCAAAATTGGCAGCAATAACATCTTCCTGTTAAATAAACACTGTCGGGCTTCCTTTCAGAGAAACCTTAACATTTTCAAATTCAAAACGTTAAATCTTGAAATTAGGGACATAAATTTAGAGATTCGGGGATTGGTGAGAGAGATAAGAAGAACCGAGGATAGGTTGAGAGGCGAGATTGAAGCAAATATGGATGACCTTGAGTTCTTTGAGGCACACAAGGCCAACTTGAGTGTTGACCTTACGAATAATTTTGCCCGGAATCTCATCACGAGATCTAAATATAAAATAGAAACCCTGAAAAGAGCTCAAAAACGGTCCATTCCAGTAGATCGGGAAAAATGGCTGGACAACAGATCGGGAATAGATTGACCGGAGGAGGTTGCAGAGATTCTGTCTCTCGGTGGCAGGTTTGCCTATGACAGGCCTTCACGTGACATACCTTTGGACGAAATTCTGTTCGGTATTGAAGAAAGGATCATTAAGGTCATCGACGATGACGACGATGACGACGATGACAACGAACACGACGACGACGACGTGACCAATAACGATGAGCAAAAACGGAATCAACTGAGAGCAGAAGTAGCTCATGCAATGGAAAAAGAGGTACTTTTGAAAAACCAATTTGAAATTATAAGCTAATTTATTTGACCTTTTATATGCTTGCTCATTTATAAGAGAATATTGCATTTATCGCATTTTTATATCTCAGAAATATTATGCAAAAATTTTAGGCATATCAAAAATGGCACACAATAGGAATATTTGGAGGCTCTTTGTGAGCCTCAGATAATATGCTTGTGTAACTTGACATTTTGAAGACACATTTTCGAGAATATTGGACCGGTGCAAAGTTAAGGGGTTGATTTTTTAGTATTTAGGAAAATAATCAAAACTTGACTAAAACCTTCCGAAACAGAGGGCCGGTGCGAAGCGGTCTTAGTTATTTTTGTTTGATAATGTTAGTTTAATTAGACCCTCCCGCGAGATAGGAACCAGTCTGAAGTTAGAGGATAATTATTTATTTTTCTTTAATCTTATTTTTAACTGGACCCTCCAGTGAGGGAGGCACCGGCGCGAAGTTAGAGGTAATTATTATTTATTGCTTATTATCTAGCTCGAGAATATTAGTTCTACTGGACCCTCGCGTGAGAGAGGGACCGGTGTTACATTTAGATGTACCCTGGCGAAAGTATCGGATAGGAATTCCTTCCGAACCAATCCGAAATCATCCGAATCATTCCGGAATCTGTATCCGAACCAATCCGAGTTAATTCGAACTAATCTGATTTTTTTTTTACATTTCGTTCGATCCAAATCGGTCAAAAATTAATCCAACTCAATCCGGTTCAATCCGAATGAATCCGATCCAAATTTTCAATCCGAATGAATCCGAACTCGGATTGACCACAGACGTTTTTCGATCCGAATGAATCCGATTCAATCTGAACACAAGAGACGAAAAATAGTACATTGTGCGCCAAGGAACTTAAGTCGGTCATTATACGCCGCGTGTGCGTTTGCAATACAAGTCGTAGACGAGCGCGAAGCGCGAGGCGGAGACGAGTATTGCAAACACACAAGGCGTAATGATCGACGTAGTTCCATGGTGCACATTATACTTTATACACCAAGGGCATGATTTGCAAGTTTTTTGCCCCCGATTATCATGTATCACAGGAGAGGTCTGACGTGGCGAGTCGAATCGGTACAATTCACTTTTAGCGCCGGTTAACAAGCTTTTTACTGAGCTGGTTGCTATTTGCACGTCTTAAAATTTTTGAAAAATATGAAAATTTTGGATATTTTTGAAAATTTGAAATTTTTTGGGGGATTCGAGTAATTTTTGAAAATATTTATAATTTTCAAAAATTTTTGAAGTTTCCAAAAATATCCAAAAATTAGAAAAAATTTTGAAAATTTTCAAAAATTACAAAAATTTCTTAAATTTTCAAAAATTGTAAAAAATTCTATAATTTTCAAAAATTTCCGAAATTTTCAAATTTTCAACATTTAAAAAATTTTTCAAAATTTTCGAAATTTTCAAAAAAATTTCAAAAATCTCAAATTTTTAAAAAATTTCAAACATCCCCCCCCCCCCCCGCCGAGCAACCCACTCTCGACACCCCTCTGTACCTCCCCCTTTATCTGTAGGTTTATCATGTACGATAAGTATTTCTTCAATGCTCCAATGATACGCGGACTATAATGGATAGTGGATAGTGGTGGGAGCAGTAGAATAATGGCCCCATTATTGTACAGTACAATAATGAGGCCATTATTGTACTGCAACCACCACAGTCCCATAAAGGGCTACTTAAGTTCCTGAAAACAGGCACGTAATACGCCCGAATCATGCCTGCGGCGTATAAAAAAAATTATTAGACAAAATTTGTTCAACCAAAAATGATGTACAAATTTTTTTTAAACTTTTGTTATGAAAATTTCCTTAGAACCACTTTACGCTAGGATGCGTATTTTTGGTTCAAATCGTAAAAAATAACATTGAACATAAAAAAATTAAATTCATGAAAAACGAAACAAGTTGCAATAAAATGCATAATAGTAGATTTTTTTCCGTAGGATGCGCACTTTCTTCAATTATAAAAACAAGAAAAGGAAAATACGTATGTTTTTAATATCAATTCATGTTATGAACTACAATAATATACATTTGTTAGAATAATATAAAATTTTCACGGCAGCTGAGGATAAGATCAAATGCAAAATCAGGAACAAATATTGAAGTATGTATGTATACCACTAAGCCATTTCCCTTTCGGGGTAGGCGTGACACTACCCGATTCGGGTAGTGTTTCTAGGTGGATAGTTTCTTGTAGTAAATAACTACAAGTGTGGGCTCACCACACCCACGATACGCCAACAGGATGCGGTTAGTAGTATTCCCGAACGGTCACCCATCCAAGTACTAACCGCGCCCAACAGAAATAAATACAGAAATAAATGTAATATGCATTTGATATAATTATGTTGAAAATATAATGTAGAAAATCTCGCATTTTGGACAAAATATAATGCGAAGCGCGAGATAGGCGAGGTATGTGATGAGAATGTATTCGTTGAAGCCGAAGGAGCTTTAACAAAAGAGAATTCACAATCACCAAATTACAGTTGTCGATACTTTGACCTTTAACTTTAAGAGGCGTGCGCACAAATATGTGGGAAATACAAAGACCGAGTGCGTAGCGCGAGGTAAATATAGTATCGAGCGCGAAGCGCGAGAATCAACAGTTGCGTGCCCTAGGCGCGCTCAAACTTGTGAGTGAAGCGAGCCGCGCGCGTAGCGCGCGATGAGAATGTGCCCGCGAGGCGGGCAGATTTTTTAAATTAATATGAGTGAGTCATTTCCGGTCTCAAGCGTCTCATTTCAATTAAACAACAGGCACTTAGTTTAATAATTAAACATCAATTTTGTAAATAAAAAAAAATTATAGCTTAAGAAATAAGTTTTAACGAAACTTTTTTTCTAATTTTCAAAATTAATGCAGATGGGCGTCCCTTCTGGTGTCTGTTGTAAAATGTATATTTTAATAATCAAACAATAATTTTTTGTGATAAAAAAATATATTATAGCATAAGAAATAAGTTTTAACTAAACTTTTCTTTTAATTTTTATAATTAGTGCGGGTGTGCGTCACTTCCGGTGTATAGTATGTAATTCTTTTAATTAAACAAAAATGTATATTTTAATAATCAAACATTAATTTATTGTAATAAAAAATATATTATAGCTCAAGGAATAAGTTTTAATGAAACTTTTTTTTAATTTTCAAAATTAATACGGTTGGGCGACACTTCTGGGTTATGGTGTATAATTGTTTTAATTGAACAAAAAATGTATATTTTAATAATTAGAAATTAATTTTTTGTAATAAAAAAATACATTATAGCTTAAGAAATAAGTTTTAACTAAACTTTTCTTTTAATTTTTGAAATTAATGTGGGTGTGCTTAACTTCCGGTGTATAGTGTGTAATTGTTTTAATCAAACAATAAATGTATATTTTGATAATCAAACATTAATTTTTTGCACTAAAAATATATTATAACTTACGAAATAAGTTTTAACTAAACTTTTTTTTTCTAATTTCCAAAATTAATGCAGATGGGCGTCACTTCTGGTGTATGGTGTATAATTGTTTCAAGTGAACAAAAAATGTATATTTAAATGATGAAACAATAATTTTTTGTGATAAAAAATATATTATAGCTTAAGAAATAATATATTTGAAACTAAAGTTTTCATTTAATTTTTAAAATTAATGTGTGTGTGTCACATCCGGTCTATATAGCGTATCATTGTGTTCCCAGATAACAATACGTGCCGGCACGCGATCGGCCCGACGGGCTGGAGACCAGCGTGCCTGCTAAATGCACGCGACAGGCCGGCAGAGTCGGAATGCGACCGAAAGGCGGACAACGGAAGGCAACGGTCCGGCACATTAGACGCCCGTCGGGCTTGCAAGCGGCGAGGAACGACGGGCCTTCGATTAAACGACCGCTGCAGGCTCATAGTGCGAGTAGTTTGGGATCAAAAACGCGCATGCGCGTTTTGGATCAGCTGTTCTTGTCGTGTTTCATCTCGTGTGGCGTTTACACCCGTGAATTTTCTCTCGGATGTGTGCGATTTGCAAACAATAATTGTTATTCGTTCCAGATAAAATAGAAGAATAAGTAATCCACTTGTAAATGGAGTAATCCACTTCTATAACGGAGTTATACCTTTCATCGTTTGCGGTTTTTGGTATTGTTTTGGCTGTGTGTGGAACAAAAAATTTGTTAGCAATTTTTGGCTGTCGGTGTCCTTCAAATCAACAAAATTAGCAAATAGCACGAAAGGTAATGAAATTCTGCGTATAATAATATAAAGTTCAAGTTGAAAGAAAAATGTAAATATTATAAAAAGATATTTTTATATTATTGACTTTTTTCTTTCAACTTGGACTTATTATACGCAGAATATCGTAATTACCTTCCGTGATATTTGGAAATTTTTATTTTATTTACAGAAGAAAAAATTTTTTAAATTTTAATCTACTCGCACACTCAGCCTGCATTTTACCGGATGGTAGCCTGCATTTTACCGGATCAAGTTCCTGCATTTTACCGGAGCATGGCCGGCATTTCACCAGACCGCGTGCGCCCGACTTCGTGCGGGCCATATAGACATCAATGGCGCGCGTATTGAGCTGCGCATGTACCGGCAGGTCGGTCTGGTCAATCGGCCCACGTGCCGGCTCATAGTATGCTACCGTGCCGGCATTTTGTTATCTGGGTTACGTCTTAACAAACATAACTGACCTTATATTTTATTAAATATAACAAAATTATTAAATATACACAGAGAAATCAATTAGACATGAATTTAAGTTTTCATAAATTAATTGAGGTTTATTTGAACAAATTACAAATTGATTGAAGTAAAATACAAAGTTCAAGTGGATTTTTGCCAGGAAGATCATGTACAGATCAGATATTTAGCCTAAGACAGGTCACAGAAAAAAATTTGAGAGTAGGAAAGAAAGTCTTCTGTGCATTTATTGATCTAGAAAAAGCATTTGACAAGGTAAATAGAAGTAAACTTTGGGAAGTCCTTAAAGAGTATGGAGTAAATGGAGGGCTCCTACAAGCAATAAAAACAATATATACAGGTAGTAAAGCGAGCGTAAGGGTAAATGGGAAACTGAGTGACTGGTTCGATATTATGCAAGGCGTGAAACAAGGATGCGTTATGTCCTCGTGGCTATTCATCATATTCATGGATAAGTGTCTAAGAACTGCCCTCTTCGACGAAGAAGGTGTAGATCTGGAAACCGTCAAGGTACGTTGGTTAGCTTTCGCAGATGACAAGATTGTTATGGCAGAATCAATCGAGGACTTGCAAAGAATGTTGAATAAACTTAATACAAGCATGAAGAACATGGGCCTCAAAATTAACGTGAATAAAACGAAAATCATGGTGTTTGAGGAAAAAAGTGAGAAAACAATATGCAACATTGTCCTAAATGATGAGAGATTAGAACAAGTTGAAAAATACGTATATCTAGGTAGTCTATTCACTAACGACGGAAAAATAGATGGGGAGTTAGATAGGCGCATAAATAAGGGTAAGCAGGTTATCGGTAGAGCAGGGTCCATCCTCACAAGTAAAAACATATCAAAAAAAGCATGGACCTGTCAAGAAAAGGACAGGAGTAAAATCAACGCGATCGGCATGAAACCTCTGCGCATAATATGCGGAAAAACACTGGTGGACAAAGTCCGAAACGAGACAATCCTCAAAGAATGTGGTACAGGAGAGACACTAGTTGACATATGGGAAAGAGATCAGTTAAGATGGTTCGAACATCTTGAAAGAATGAAAGATGAACGACTGACGAAGCAAGTATATAAAGGTAAAGTAAATGGCAGAATGCCCAGAGGTAGACCGCCGAAAGAATGGTTAGAATCTGTGAATGAGACATTAATCCGAAGAGACGTAAGCAGTCATAGGAACACAAGAGCTTGCATGAAAAAATGCATGGACGTGATGGAAGCTAGAGTAGTATGCCAGGACAGAAAAGTGTGGCGACAAATAGTTTATAAACCGAGTGATAATAGAGTGAATGATGCCTGAAACAAAGACCTCGGATACTAATGGGCCCAAGTGGGGAACCATACATAACACTTTTGTGAGGCTCCTCACTTGGGGTGATCGCTAGAGAGATTGATCAGCAACCTGGGTCGGAGCAGTGTTGCGGAGTGAACGTGTCATTTGAATAAATAACACGAAAACTCCAGATCAATCTAAAACATCTATACCTAACACCTATATACCTATCCACCTTATACCATATACCGACCTACTTATACACCTATATAACTACCACGCACTATTTTCCAACCGAGCAAGTCACGCCTACCCCGAAAGGGAAATGGCTTAATGGTATAATAATAATAATAATAATAATATTATTTTTTATTTTTATTCTTTTATTATATTTTTACTCTTTTCTTTATTCCCCTTTTTATTCTAGTTAAAAGATCAAAATGATGCATGGAGTTTGGTTTGAGCCCACCTCAGATAGGGATGACTAGTTAATCAAACAATAGAGTGAAGAGATGTGAGATAATTCAGTACTTACGTATTTATTTGTCTGTGATCTATATTCACCCTCCCGCTATTTGAAAGGAAAAGTGGCTGGTGCTTTTTTGAATTCGGACTCAAGGTTTCCGCAGAGAAGTTAAACTTTAGAAAGACTGATGATACACCGCTGTTACTGGGTTGACGGGCCGATTATATTAGACCGGAGTTTAGGGGTTCGATGATTCTTTGTTGTACCGACTTGTTGTTCTAAACTAAACTGATCTTCTGCTTCCAAATCTGCTGTATTTATACACGAGCTCCCTCCTAAGATTCCTGTAGGGGTGAGTGGTATTAGAAGTAGGGATTCATCTTGGTTCCAATCAGCGTTGATAATTAATTATGTAGAAAAGTGATAGGGGTTTAATTATCCAATGGGCATTAATAATTACATGTATGCCCATATACGGAAAGTGTCGCAGTAGCCATAATGCATTATATCCCTTCCTAGTCCAAAGGGGTAATTAATAAGATAGCCAATCAGCGATGAGGAATCGTGATGTTCCCAAATATGCAGAATGGGACAGTTACCAAAATACATGGTATCCCTTCCTAGATGACAAAGGCTGAGATATTCTAATGCGTAGAAGGGAATAAAGTTTGCGCGTGTTATTTGACAGAGGCTAACCCTCCTACAGCTGTCATCTTGATTGAGATATATATTGCTTTTGTATCAAAGATGCTGGTGTCCGTTGGATAGACATAAGAAGGTCAAGATGCTTAAATCATGTAGATGAATAGTATAGGCACCAGCATTTCGTAAACGTATGGGATTGATTACGGGGCCGCCTTTAGTACAGGGGCAGCGGGGCCACGTCCTCAGGGCTTCCACCAATCAGGGGCCCCCACCAATGCAGAATCAATTGAAAATTTTCCATGCACACGTTTCTCAATCGGCTTCTACTTCGATGGCATTTTTTTTTTTTTTTTGAGAAGCCAGTCCCTGGTCATTGCTTAAGGGCCCCCACATTCTAAGCGGCCCTGGGGCCCCCACAACCCTTAATGCGGCCCTGGGATTGAAAATGCAGCTAGCTTTTCTGGTTACCTTGTTGATTAATTTATGTCTTTTTGATAAGCGTGTGCCTGTTTGTAGTGCGAAAGTTGATGCGTACATCTCATCTTGGACTATTGCGTAGTTCGTTACAAATCTGATCTTCACGAATGATCTTAACAATATTAGGGTTGTTTTAGAGGGTTGCACCGACAGACCTTTGACCGGCGGCGGTGATTTGAGCAATTTTGATCGGCGGCGGCGGAGCGGCGCACAATAAGAAAAAAATCACTTTTTTGGTCCAAAATAACGTACAGCCAGTGGCGGCGTAGCATGGGTTGGCACCCCGGGCGGTTGCGGTGTGGCACTTTGGGTTTGTCACCCCTTATTGCCCCTTATTGGCACCCCTTGGTGCTTGGCATCGGGGCTGGCACCCGGGGCGGACCGCCCCACCGCCCTCCCCTTACGCCGCCACTGCGTACAGCCCACAAATATTGACCGATTTGGACAACAAAAATTTGAAGAAAAAAAGCTGATAAGATTTCTAAGAGAGTTGTCTAGCCTGATTTTTAAATTAGGCTTTACATTTTTTTATAAATAAACAAATATGACGAAAAAATGTCCATTTTTACTATTGAACGTTTCCGGTGCTCGTCAATAACAGGAAAAATATCAAAATTTTCTACATTTTATAGAATAACATTATTTAACGATGTTCCAATATTATATGATAAACAAATTCAATAAAAAACTGCATTAATCAGGCATTTTTCGACAGAAAAATTCGTTTTTTTCTATGTCAATTTTTTCAATTAGAAACTTTATAATAATTTTAACAAATTTCACAATTTTTTTATTGATCATGTTATTTCTTCATAAACATGATAAACAAATGCATTATTCGGGCATTTGTCGGCAGAAAAATTCGTTTTTTCCAATGCCAGTCCTTTCAGTCGGAAACTTCATGACAATTTCAGCAACACTCATGATTAGTTTATAAATTTTATGTTTTTTTTCAAACAAATTTAATAAAATAATGCATTAATCAGGCATTTGTTTTTGTTTTCTTCGATTTTGAACTTTCTCAATTAGGAACTTTATGGTAATTTCAGCGAAATTCACAATTTTTTATAAATTTTATGATTTTTCTAAAACAAATTTATTGAAAACAAATGCATTATTGGGGCATCTGTCGACGTAATTTTTTTTATGTCAGACTTTTTGATTGGGATCTTCATAATAAATTCAGCAACATTCATGATTAGTTGATAAATTTCAGGATTTTTCAGAACAAAATTAATAAACAAATGCATTGATCAGGCATTTGTCGACAGAAAAATTCGTTTTCTTCGAAGTCAACTTTTTTAATTAGGAACTTTATGATAATTTCAGCACAATTCATCATTTTTTTATCAATTTTATGATTTTTCATACAAAATTATTAAAAACAATTGCATTATTGGGGCACCTGTCGACGGGGAAAAAAACAAAAATTTTATGTGAGTCTTTTTAATTGGGATATTCATTACAAAATTCGGCAACATTCATGATTAGTTGATAAATGTCAGGATTTTTCCAAACAAATGCATTAATCCGTCATTCGTCGACAAAAAAATCCGTTTTCTTTTATCTCAAGTTTCTTAATTAGAAACTTCATGATAATTTCAGCAAAATTTATAATTTTCTGATCAATTTCATGATTTTTTTAAACAAATTTATTAAAAAGAAATGCATTATTGGGGCATCGGTCGACCGGAAAATTCTTTTTTTTATGTCAGACTTTTCAATTGGGATATTCAATCAAATCAGCAACATTCATGATTAGTTGATGAATTTTATGATTTTTCAAAACAAATTTAACAAACAAATGTATTATTCGTGCATCCGTCAATGAAAAAATAGTTTTTTATGTTAGTCTTTTTAATTGGGAACTTAATGAGAATTTCATTGACACTTATACTTAGTTGATAAATTCTATGATGTTTTAAACAAATTCAATAAGCATATGCATTGTTTCGGTATTTTTCAACAAAAAGGTTTTTTTTCAATCTCAGTCCTTTCAGTTTAAGTTTCTCAGAATTTTTCGACGACAGATGCCCCAGTAATGCATTTTTCATTAAATTTGTTTTAAAAAATCGTGAGATTAATCATCAAATTATGAATTTTGCTAAAATTATCGTAAAGTTCCTAATTAAAAAAATTGACATCGAAGAAAAACGAATTTTTCTGTCAAAAAATGCCTGATTAATGCACTTGTATAACAAATTTGTTTATAATATTAACAATAATAACTTAAAAAGGGAATGCATTCATCATTATATTGTTTTTATCAGAATTTCTTGCAATCAGTGGCGTAGCCAAGGGGGTTTTTGGGTGTTAAAACCCCTCCCTTGACAATGGAACAGGCATATTTTCTTAAGCCCATTTACGGTACTATATATATTATATGTATTACTATACTGCGAGTTTAATATCAAGTAAAAATTTCAACAATAAATTTTGTAATAGGATAGGAATAATATAATAATAATGATATATATATATATATATATATATATATATAACATAAAATATATTATAAAATACAATAAGTCGTTTCAAACCCTAGATTCTTTAATTGGCCTGAAATGAGCAAGCGCGCTTTTAGGGGCCGGCCATATACCACGTGGACAATGTTAACCACCCCCTCCCCCACCCCCTTGTGGGCAAACGTGAACTTTTTACAAGTATCGTATTCAGCCACTGACTCCTCTGTCGACGTGGAATTATTCCATTTTTGATGAAAATTTGGATATTCGTGATATTCAAGAGCAAGGGAGTCAAAAAGAGCGATGAATTGGCTGACAATTCGGGTTTTCTTGAAAATAAAAGCTTAATGATGCAAGGAATAAAGTTCAAGCAAAAAGTAGTGTGAATTTTTTATTTTCTCATGTTTTTTCTTAAAAGAAATCCGCAGGTGCAGGATAACATGCGTCCACGAGAATTTTTTCTAGAATCTCCGGCACCCCTCGTGAACAATCGTGGACTTTTGACCCCCCCCCCCCCCCCGCGCTAAAAAATGTATACGTAGAATATGGCTGGCGCCTTATATAGAACCGAATGGCTCTAATACGGTCTTAATTAATGGATAATTGAAAATATGTTAGGAAAATTTAATGGATGTCCGTAATAATGTAGCATTTTCATGATTTTAAAACAATTTTTCCCACAAGAATGATAAATATGACATTTATAAATTTTATGCCTTAAATTATCCTAATTTTCCCTTGTCAGTAGTAACGAAATTTCTGTTCAGCCTTGCAAACCTCTCCATTTATGATATCCTGGCTACGCAACTGCTTGCATTAGAACTTGAAAAAAACGTGCACCGGGAACGTCATATAGAAGAAATGGACATTTTTTTCGTCATATTTGTTTATTTATAAAAAAATTAAAGGCCTAATTCAAAAAGCAGGCACGATAGCTCTCTTCGAAATCTTATCAGCTTTTCAAAAAATTTGTTTTGTCAAAATCGGTCAAGGAAGGAACAAAAGATCAATTTCCAGCATAAGATATTGATTTAAATCCGGTACCATGTAAACTTAAGATTTCGTCGGCGTGCCGATACGCCGCCACGCCGCCATACCGACGGCGCTGAATTTGAATCACTGGCGGCGCGGTTTTGAAGCAAGTTGGCCGGTGGCGTGGGGCGGTAGCGCAACCGTCTAGTTTGTTTATAATATGATTTTGAAAGTAATAATTGGATATTGTATATGATCTTTCAGCTTGTTGTTTTATTATTGAATATAAATGTTATGTAGTTATAATCTATTGTTCATAATTAGTTATTATTATTATTATTATTATAAAAGTCGCGGTACGTGACAATTGTTTTAATTGGACAAAAGTCGAATAGGTAAATAATTGAGCAATGATTTTGCAAATGAAAATATTATAGCTTAAAAATAAATTTTTAGCAAATTACTCTTTGAATTAAAATATTTAATGTGACTGTGAATGAGAACACTGCGCATGCTCGTTAGAATAGTGATGTCAACGTAGATCAGTCATCCCTACTAAAGAAATTCAGGAATCGTCAGAAATAAAGTTAGGACTTCTGACCATTTCTGACACTTTTGTTACGTTTCTCGACAGAAATCCTCAGGAAAATTCAGAACTCATTAGAAAATGTTCAGAAATCGTCGGAGCTTGAATTCTAAAATAAAATAATTAGAATTATAAAAAGTCTATATGAGAGAGCCTCAACTTGCATTAAAGTGGGGAACGAGTTCTCAGAGGAATTGCCGGTCACTGAGGGAGTTCTTCAGGGAGAGATTTTGAGCCCAATCATGTTTAACCTCTTAACCTCCGATATCGAGATTTTTTTTAGACAAAAAGGTCTTGTGGGACTCAGAATCATGGGTGACACGGACATTATTGTGCTGATTTACGCGGATGATTTAATTATTTTTGCAGAATCTAAAATAGACGCAATAAGAAAACTCAATGCTCTCCAGGCCCTGGCGGACCGGCCGAACACAAACATTACGCTACAGCGTAATGGTAAAGTAATGGTAATGTAATCCCTGGCGGACCGGTCGAACGCAAACATTACGCTACAGCGTAACGGTAAAGTAATGATAAAGTAATGGTAAAGTAATATGGCATTATAATTGATAAAAGAAACAAAATTAATATTCAAACTGATGCAATTATAATAAAACGTTGAAATTTACGTTGAATGGCCATGTCGTAATTGCAACGAATTGCTTTTGCAGCGTTAAAAAATAAAAAAACATAGTGATTGTCATTGCAGTCGGGCCCCTGCATATTGGCAACCCGTTAACGGGGCTTCAAGTCGGCTGCCAGTCTGCAGGGGCCTGAATTGAATGACAGCCACTTTATTTTTTTATTTTTTAACGATGAGAAAGCAAGTTGTTGCAATGACGGCATGACCATTTAACGTAAATTTTAACGCTTTATTATAATTGCAACAGTTTACATATTAATTTTGTTTCTTTTATTAATTATAATGCCATATTACTTTACCATTACTTTACCGTTACGCTGTAGCGTAATGTTTGCGTTCGGCCGGTCCGCCAGGGATGGTAAAGTAATATGGCATTATAATTAATAAATGAAACATAATTAATATGTAAACTGTTGCAATTATGATGAAACGTTAAAATTCACGTTAAATGGTCATGCCGTAATTGCAACAAGTTGCTTTTGCAGCGTTAAAAAATAAAAAAACAAACTGACCGTCATTGAAGTCGGGTCCCTGCATATTGGCAGCCCGCTAACGCGGCTTCAAGTGGGTTGCCACTCCGCAGGGGCCCGACTTGAATGACAGCCACTTTGTTTTTTTATTTTTTAACGCTGAGAAAGCAGCTTGTTGCAATTACGGCATGACCATTTAACGTACATTTTAACGTTCTATTATAATTGCACAGTTTACATATTAATTTTGTTTCTTTTATTATTCATAATGCCATATTACTTTACCATTAAATTACCATTACTTTACCATTACGCTGTAGCGTAATGTTTGCGTTCGGCCCGTCCGTCAGGGGGAGTATTGTAATATAAACAAACTCACGGTTAATAACAATAAAACTAAATACACTATATTCAAGGAAGGTCGGATCAGCGCAAAACTCTTAGGTCTGAAATATGATGGTATTCCTTTGGAGTTCGTTTCGTGTTTTGTATACTTGGGTACGATTTTTTCTAGAACAGGTGCTTTCAACTTAGCTGCACATGCAGCAGTTAGCAGAGCCAAGTCAGCCTCAGCCTCGGCGTTCAATATTCTAACTAGAGCTAAGTGCTCCTCATGGTCTTCCATTATTAAAATTCATGACTCTATTATAAAGAGTTCCTTATTGTATGCGGCTCACATTATCGGATTAAATTATCTAGATGTCTCCGAAAAAGTACAAGTTTGTTTTTTCAAAAATCTTCTGCGCCTACCCAGAAATACGCCTGACTTCGTTGTCAGATTGGAATTAGGTCTACCATGTGTGTCATACCAAGTATTAAAAATGGCGCTGAATTGGGCGGCGAAGATTTTCGATATGGAAGACTCTCGCTATCCGAAACTTTGTATGCTAAAACTAGTCGAAACCGCAAATAGCAAAATTTTTTAATATAACTGGCTAGGTCAACTTATTAGATGATTGGAGGGTGCAGGAATACGTCAACATTTCATGGATCTCAATGCCCTGGCGGACCGAACGAACGGAGTGGATACGCTACAGCGTATCCTTATAGTATCCACATCGTATCCTCTCCGTATCATGCAAGAAAAACTCATTAAAAAAGGAAGATGAACACTTCACTTGTTGAAATTCGGATTCTACGTGAAATTTTACGTTAAAAGGTCACGGAGTAATCGCAATAGTTTTTCTTGCAACATTAAAAACTTTAAAAAAATATAATACTTATCGATAACGTGGGCTGAAGGTGACTTCAAACGCATCGTCGACGGATAACGCCTATGAAGTACTACTGAATGACGATGCGTTTGAAGTCGCCTTCAGCGCACGTCATCGATAAGTATTATATTTATTAAAAGTTTTTAATGTTGCAAGAAAACCTATTGCGATTACTGTGTGACCTTTTAACTCAAAATTTCACGTAGAATCCGAATTTCAACAAGTGAAATGTTAATCTTTCTTTTTTAATGAGTTTTTCTTGCATGATACGGAGAGGATACGATGTGGATACTATAAGGATACGCTGTAGCGTATCCGCTCCGTTCGTTCGGTCCGCCAGGGTGGTCCCAATCTTATAACTCAAATCGATACTATAGCTGATAGATACCGTGATTTTTTCCATTCACGGGATCTGTTACGATTGGAAAACAGCAACTTTAGTTATATATACAGTAAAATTTTACACAATGATGCGCTACCCCAGGCATATCTGATATTCAAAGCTCCTTTCCTATTTAAGCGTATTTTCGCTCAAATAAGAACCTCCTCAAGGTTCATCATTTGGTTGACCTTTAAAGCTGGAACAACTGTAATCGATCCACAACAGATTTGCCAATTATGTAATCTAAGAGAAAATGAAGATCTTTTACACATCCTCGTCAAATGTCCAATTTACTCGCCCGTTAGAAATCATTACTTGCGCAACATTGGTATGATAAACGAGAACAATCTTCACCTATTATTGTCAAATATAAACCCTGGAATGCTTCGCTCGATATAAAACTTTATAAGTACATGTTCGAAAATCAGAGCTTTCTCTCTATTCGAATAATACACTGCCCGAACTCAACCAGTATAAACTAACAACTTATTGTACATACGATATTATAACTTTTCTTTCATTTTTATATTTATCTTAATTTTATCGATTTTTGTAGTAGTGGCCTTCCCTTACCACAGAATCTTGTATTCTCAGAGGCAATAAATATACATACATACATACATACATACATACATACATTAGGGGTCAAAGAAAGAAATGCCATCAAACCTGATCCCTTTTATATTTCCAAGGTTATTTATATTATTTATTAATTTATATTTATTCATGCATATTCTCTTTTTACTTATATTTAGTTATAAATATTTCTATACTAAATGACACTGAAGGTGAATCTGAAAATTTTGTCCGTTTTGAAGCATCTCTTTTTCTTTACAAGATACATTATATTTATTCTAATTTTAAATTTTGTATGAGAATTTTTAGATATCTGAAATCGTCGAAACCCGTAGATTATGAATTTCTAATTTTGGAATCTGTATATCTGTATATGCGTAAAGAAACGTTTTCTTTTCTCGTGTGTCCTACTTATAGTCGTGTCCGAGGACAGTTTTATACGTCGTCAGCTGCTTAAAAGTACTATTTCGGACAGTTATCGCTTTAAGGATGGGAGAACGTTCAGGAAAACTTAAAAAATTTACAAATTGTGTTTCGACAAAAATTTCCCTCCACCGATCAAAACTTATCATCCATGAAAATTTGTATCGGCTTCACCTGAGCGAACGAACTCATACTTTTAAAAATAAATTAAATTTGATGTAATAAAATTATTTTTCATTCGATTAATGTATTTCAAACACCTTCAATAATAATTACTTTGCCGTGCAAAACTTTCTGGTGACTCATCAATAATTAAACATCAGAGTTAAAAAAATATGTTTTCATGTTAACAAAATAAAAATGTCTTCCTCCAAATAGCACGAAAGGTAATGAAATTCTGCGTATAATAAAGTCTAAGTTTGTAACGAGGCGTTTCGTCTCGTTGCAGTATCCTCCCATTGCGACGGGTCAGATATATATATATATATATATATATATGTGTGTGTGTGTGTGTGTGTGTGTGTGTGTATATGTATGTACGAATACGCACTACACCGTATACCGGCACTGGTGAGTGAGCCGACATCCCTTCTCCGCAGAGTAACCAGTGCGCCGGCGCGACCCACGGCTCGCGTCGTTGAGAGCACGAACGCGACGTGGCTCGGGGACTTCACTCGAGGCGTCCGGTCGAGTCAGCTCGACTGGCCTCTCCGAGAAGAAGCTACACTGGTTCCTCGGCGGACGGTGGCATCCCGTGCCCGAGCAACTAGACCCTGACGACGAGGACGTGACCGATCACCACCCTAGTTCCCATCCTTACCATCCTGACCTCACCTGGGGAACCTGACGCATGCACAGATGGACGGGTCCACTCGTGGTCTGCTCATGCGACACAGGGGACGTGCACTGGGTTCGCCTAGGCACCCCCCTGTCCGGTGATCCATCCTTACCATCCTGACCTTACCTAGGGAACCTGACGCATGCGCAGATGAACGGGTCCACTCGTGGTCTGCTCATGCGATACAGGGGACGTGCACTGGGTTCGCCTAGGCACCCCCCTGTCCGGTGATCCATCCTTACCATCCTGACCTTACCTGGGAAACCCGACGCATGCGCAGATGGACGGGTCCACTCGCGGTCTGCTCATGCGACGCAGGAGAGGTGCACTAGGTTCGACTAGGCACCCCCCCTGTCCGGTGATCCTCACCCTGCCACCCTGACCCTGCCTGGGGAACCCGACGCATGCGCAGATGGACTAGTCCACTCGTGGTCTGCTCATGCGATACAGGAGACGTGCATTAGGTTCGCCTAGGCACCCCCCCCCTTGCCCGGTGATCCCCACCCTACCGTCTCACCCCTACCCGGAGAGACCGACGCATGCGCGGATGGACGGGTCCGCTCATGCGACGCGGGGGGCGTGGCCTGGGGTTACCTAGTCACCCTCCTGCCCGGCGACTCTGACCGCACCAGACGATACTCGCCCATACTGAGTACGCTACCCGACTCCCACAGTTTGGGCCCACCATACCGACACGCGAACACGTGTATCCGTTGTGGCCCCCCGGGCACCCGCCAACCACCTGTACCGTACCGTAAGGAGAGGCGTCCGAGCCCACAACCACCCGTTTAACTCCCCGCCGTAAGGGATACCGCTCTTACGATTTCTGTAACCGTATTGTTATAGGGGAACCGACCACTCTGGTGGGAAGCCGGTGCGTGATTCGGAGCGCAGCGAGACCCACGAGCGCCGCAACGATGTGGCGTAGCCGAGACATCCGGGGAATCATCGTACCAGACCGTAAGGAACGAAACACGCCGACAACACGTCGTACTACTTTTTGATTATATCCATTCACATGCACATACACCCATAATTTGTTAAATCAACGTACATTCGCGCACACACACACACCTACACACTCGTACATCCATACACACACACGCAATAGTATTGTATCATAATAGGAAGAATATACATTCATTCATCTAGACACCATAATCCGTTTGTTATCACTGCCTTACCCTACCCCCATGGCCTAACCTTGGCAGACTGAAGCATCCGGAGGGGAGACTCTAGTTAATTCTAGGGAGGGCAAAATAGCAGCGTTACAAGTTGAAAAAATATGTCAATATTATACAAATATATATCTTCTTATAAGAATAACATTTTTAAGTTTTCTTTAAACTTGGACTTATTATACGCAAAATCTCATCATTACCTTTCGTGCTATTTGGAGGAAGAAATTTTTATTTTATTTACATAACAAAAGATTTTTAAAATTTTAATCTACTCGCACACTCAGTCTGCATTTTACCAAACCTTCGGTCATGCAGTTCGCCGGAACTGCTGGCAACCGTTAAAGGGCCCGCACTGAGGTACCGTAGGGCCCTCGCAACCGTAAAAGCAGCCCTGGTCACCCCTCATTGTTCCTTATTGGCACCCCTTGGCGCTTGGCACCCGGGGCGAGACGCCCCCCCCCCCTTAAGCCGCCACTGGGCGGAGCCAAGCAAGTAATTGCTTGCTGGTTAAGGTGGATTGCAGCTGTCAAATGAGTCAAGTAAGTAAACTGTGACAAGTTTATAAACTATGTTGTGATGTTTTTAAAGATTTAATTTGTTATGTATTTTTTAAATTTCAGCCCCGATGAGTCCCCTGGCGGACCGGCCGAACGCAAACATTACGCTACAGCGTAACGGTAAAGTAATGGTAAAGTAATGCTAAAGTAATATGGCATTATAATTAATAAAGGAAACAAAATTAATATGTAAATTGTTGCAATTATGATAAAACGTTGAAATTTACATTAAATGGTCATGCCGTAATTGCAAAAAGTTGCTTTCTCAGCGTTAAAAAATAAAAAAACAAAGTGGCTGTCAT
>CAKNXH010051458.1:0-29171 GCA_932178445.1 Andricus quercusramuli | reverse complement strand
TCACAGGAAAAAATCTGAAAAAATATATTCTGCACTTGAGACCAAAAGTAAAGTTGACGTGTTTCGCAACAAAAAAATTGTAAAAAAAATTAATGGGGGTAGCTACCCTTAGACACTTTTTATTTTATGTTTATGATAATATATACTTTTCATACACACAAAAAAATTGGGAAATTATTTCTATAACGAAGGAAGTGAAATAGAGTCCATCCAACATGAATACAAAAATTACGCGGGGGGGAACCACCCCTACAGATTTTTGAAAATGTGCTGAAAATTGCTAAATTTACAGGAAAAAATTTGAAAAAAATATATTTTGCACTTGAGACCAAAATAAAGTTGACGTGTTTCGCAAAAAAAAATTGGTAAAAAAATTAATGGGGGTAGCCACCCCAAAACACTTTTAATTTTATGTGTATGATAATATATGCTTTTCATACACAAAAAAAATTGGAAAATTATTTCTATAACGAAGGAAGTGAAATGGAGTCCATCCAACATGAATAAAAAAATTACGCATGGGTAAACCACCCCTACATGTTTTTAAAAATGTGCTGAAAATTGCTTAATTCGTAGGAGAAAAATTTGAAAAAAATATATTTCGCACTTGACATGAAAATAAAAATCACTTGTTTCCCAAAAAAAAATTTTCTAATTAATGGGGGTAGCTACCCCTAAAAACTTTGTATTTTGTGTATATGATAATATATACTTTCAATACACAAAAAAAATTGGGAAATTAGTTTTAATGAAGGAAGTAAAATAGAGCCCATCCAACATAAATAAAAAATTACGCGGGGGTAAACCACCCCCCAATTATGTAGAAAATTACAAAATAAGACTTGCATCTAGCAAGAAGAATCCGAAGAAAATACCTGTTGCACACAGTATATCGAAGATTTATTGTTCAAACTTTGAACAATAATGATATTCGTCAAAAAAGTGTATATTACAATGTGTATGGAAAGTATATATTATCATAGACACCAACTAAAAAGTGGTTAGGAGTAGCTACCCCCATTAATTTTTTTATTTATTTTGGCGAAACACGTCAACTTTCTTTTGGTCCACAGTGCAAAATATATATATTTTTAAATTTTCTCCTATGAATGTAGCAATTTTCAGCAAATTTATCAATATTAAGGGGTGGTTTACCCCTGCCTACTTTTTGTATTCGTGTTGAATTGACTTTATTTTACTTCCTTTGTTATAAAAATAATTTCCCAATTTCTCTTGCGTATGGAAAGTATATATTATCATAGACACAAAATAAGAAGTGTTTGGGGGTAGCTACCCCCATTTATTTATTGAAATTTTTTTTTTTGAAATACGTCAACTTTATTTTTGTCTCAAGTGCAAAATATATTTTTTCTAAATTTTTGCCTGTGAATTTAGCAATTTTCAGCTCAACTTTAAAACTATGTAGGGATGGTTCACCCCCGCGTAATTTTTTCTTTCATTTTGGATGGACTCTATTTCACTTCCTTCGTTATAAAAATAATTTCCCAATTTTTTTTGCGTATGAAAAGTATATATTATCATAGACATAAAATAAAAAGTGTTTTGGGGTAGTTACCCTCATTAATTTTTTTAACAATTTTTTTTTGCGAAACACGTCAACTTTATTTTTGTCTCAAGTGCAAAATATATTTTTTTCAAATTTTTTCCTGTGAATTTAGCAATTTTCAGCACAACTTCAAAACTATGTAGGGGTGGTTCACCCCCTTAATTTTTTTTTTTTTTTTGAGAAAATTACGTTAGTCATCTTTCATCATGAGGAAACTTTCCCAGTAGGTTTGGTCGAAATCAATTTTGTTTTTCTACACAAAACTATACAATCGACACTTGCGACCCCTATCTTTGAGGGGTTGTTTCACCCCCTTAAAGTGTTTTTCCGCAGATAAAAAAAAATACGTGTCACATAGTTTTTCGAGTACTACAACATATATCAGGGAGAATCAAATCGGCGAGGGACACCTGGAGTACCTTCCTTGTAAGTCAAATTTCAGGTATCAATTAATGCACCATTTTTCAAAGGGCGCATGGATTAAAAAAGCTTGGCTGAGATTTTTTCCACAAGATCCAAGTGGTTCAATAACTCAGTTGGTTAGTGCTCGCAATAGATTTAGGTTTATAGGCTCAGGTTAGGTAGGGTTTAGAATCCCCAGCGGGTGTGATTTTTCAAAGCGTTTGAGCGTACGAATATGTTTGTAAGTGACCGTGCGTGCAATTGTGGCATTTAAAAAATAAATTAAGTACATCGATAATATATAAAACAATTTTTTTGCAAATTGATTCATATATTACCGTTCCGTGAGTGGTACATAAAATCTATATAAAATAACGCTGTTAAAACATGCTTACATTCGTGTTACAGAACTTATGTCACAGAGTTATAGAGCAAAGTGTGAAATTTTGCGTTACAGGTGAGTCACCTGCGACTCACTAATTATGTAACATGTTACAATATGTTATTTAACAGTTACGTAACTCTTATAACCATGTTCGCTGGATAAGCAATACGCCTCATGGAAAAACGTTTGATTTTTTTTTAAGATCGGACGAAATGACACTACATCTGTGAAAGACGCACATAATGAATTCGAAATACACTGAAAGAAAGAATAGCTTGTACCAATTAAATTTTACCTGGCTTAAGTAAACGAAAGTCCAAATTATTTTCAAAGAAATATTAATTTGAGGCAAATAAATATATGCACTTTGAATGGGAAAAGTAATTTCTTTCAGCGAAACAAATGTTCATAGGATTAAGTTAACATTGTTTGATTAAAAAAAAAACGACCTACTGGTCGGAAGGAAACATATTTTATAGATTCAAAAAACTATTTCCCAAAATAAAAATCTTGAATATTTGAAGCAAAAAAATATTTCACTGATTCAAAAAGATATTTCTTTGGTCTAAACCACGCGCGAGTCCAATAAAGTAGGTCGTATTTCAATTGTAGTACATGTTTTCCTAAATGAGCAACTGGATTCTTTCAGCTTAAATTATAATTATAACATTATCAGCACGAATCGAACTTGGGTCCGTCGAGTGTAAAGTCCACAGCCATGACCAGGGTGCTGCCTCATCATGGAAACTCTAAGGCGGAAAGCTGTATTTAACCCTCGACCATAAATGTCGCAGAAATATATAATCTGTATATATATAAATACGAAAATCTGCATGTTTGTCCTCTTATAACTTCTGAACCGCTGAACGAAAAGTCGTGAAAATTTGTACAGTAATAGATGATGTCCCTGAGCAAGTTATAGCAAGTTATAGCAAGCAGGTTTAGGCTAGCATATTATATAATATACGTCAAATACATGGATATTGAGTTTAAGGGCATGTGACACAGCCAAATACCTACGTTACCGACCTCACTTTTTCAATTTTCCAAATTTTTTGTTGAATCTAAGAACTTTTTTTGTAAATAAAATTTCGGGCTGAAACTTTGGAAAATGTATGAGAAGACAATAAACTACGTTTACGTACTTTATTCGATGAGGAATTTCGCAAAAAATTATTCTCGAAAAAATTAAAACTGGGTGCATTTTTTGAACCTAAGAACTTTTTTTATAAGTGAAATATCGGCTTCAAACTTTGAGAAATGCAAGAGCCGACAGTGAAGTACGTTTATGTACATCATTTGAGTATAAAAGATGCAAAAAGAAAAATTCCAACTAAATGTCAACAACGCTTGCCAGTTCGGTCGGTATTCGCAATGAGCACGAAAATGCGAAGTCTGGCGGCCACTGAACGAGGCCAATAGAGATTTCAATACTTACATAATTCAACAGTGAAACAACATATTTCACTCAACTTTTATGCTGGACACAACTTTAAAAAAATATTATTGTAAGAACACCGGATCATCAATCTTTGACAGCGTGGACCCCATATTTCAGATGTAGACGAGTCAGCTGATAGAGCCTCGATTAGTGGCCGCCAGACTTCGCATTGTCGTGCCCATCGCAAAAATACCGACCGAACTGGCAAGCAGAACCGGAGTTGACACTTAGTTAGAATTTTTCTTTTTGCATCTTTTATACTCAAATAATGTACATAAACGTACTTTACTGTCAGCTCTTGCATTTCTCAAAGTTTGAAGCCGATATTTTACTTATAAAAAAAGTTCTTAGGTTCAAAAAATGCACCCAGTTTTAATTTCTTCGAAAATAATTTTTTGCGAAGTTCTTCCTCGAATAAGGTACATAAACGTAGTTTATTGTCTTCTCATACATTTTCCAAAGTTTCAGCCCGAAATTTTATTTACAAAAAAAGTTCTTAGATTCAAAAAAAAATTCGGAAAATTGAAAAAGTGAGGTCGGCAATGTAGGTATTTGGCTGTGTCACATACCCAAAACATTCTTTTATTCTGAATGAGTATTCAATTCAAAAAAATTACGCCAAATTAATAAATGTTTTATTTGAAATAATAATTATTTATTTGAAATATATGTTTATTTGTTATGAATAATTTGATTCAAGTAATAAAATGAAATATTTCCTTTAACTGAAGAAATGAATATTAATGTAAACACGATATTTTGTATATCTAACTCAATTCTTCATTGGTATACATACATGACCTCTTTGTAACAGATAAATATATTTTTAATTTAATTATTATTATTTTGAATTGAATAATTATTTCTTTATACCATTAAGCCATTTCCCTTTCGGGGTAGGCGTGACACTACCCGATTCGGGTAGAGTTTCTAGGTGGATTATTTATTACTAGTACTACTAGTGTGGGCTCACCACACCCACGACGGGCCAACAGCACGCAGTATTCCCGAACGGTCACCCATCCAAGTACTAACCGCACCCAACACTGCTTAACTTCAGTGATCTTACGGGAACTGGTGTTTTCAGAGTGGTATCGCTATTTGAATAAACCTAAAGACTTGATTCAAGTATGGACAAATTAATTGATTAAAATGCGTGCTAATCAATTGAAAAAATCGAACTAATTGAATCAAATAGATATTTCGTTGAATGACTAATCAGATTTCAACGAATCTACACCTGTTGAGTCAAGGAAATAATTTGCTTTACTATCAGAAATATTTATTTTAATCAAGAAAATATTGGCAAAGAATTCATTTCTAAAGATGAACAAAGGATATGTGTCCGGTTTAAATAAAAATTACTACTATTAAGCAATACTTTCATGATGATAAGGAATAGGGTTCAAGTCAATGCATTCAATTGGTTCCAAAATAGTACATTGTGTATCAAGGGTGTAAAGAAGGCTATTTCGACGAGTGTGAACTTGCCGCCCGAGCAAAGCGAGGGTGGCAGTAACAGGAAGCAAAATAGCCGTACGCCCTTAATACATACGATACTTTTTGTCCTATCCTCCTTAAAAACAAACATGTGAAGCAGATATAGTTATTTTTGGTGTACTTGGCAATTTTAGATTATATGTTAAAGGAAGAAGTAGCGTACTTTGCAGAAGGAAAACTGTGGGGTCCAGCGATAAATTTGTTTAAAAGATAAAGAGAATTTTCTCCATATTCTCACATGCGTGGTGCAGTATATGTATAGCGGACGTAAAGTTTTATGTCGGCCCCGCGGCGGAATGCGCATGTGCGAACTTCACTGGGCGCCATTGCATGCACGTGAAGCAGGCGGGACGACATGAAACTTTGCGTCCGCTACATAGAACTTTACGCCTGCTATATGAAACTTTACGCCCGCTACACATACACTGTACCACGCAAGTGAGAATATGGAGAAAATTATCTTTATCTTTTAAACAAATTTATCGCTGGACCGCACAGTTTTCCTTCTGCAAAGTACGCTACTTCTTCCTTTCACTTGTAATCTAAAATTGTCAAGTATAACAAACTTCCTTTATCTGCTTCAGATGCTTGTTTTGAAGCAGGGTAGGACACAAAATTTTGTGTACATCAAGGCCGTACGGCTATTTTGCCTCGTGACTGTCGCCTTCGCTACGCTCGGCCAGCAAGTTCACGTTCGTCAAAATGGCCTTCTTCACGCCCTCGATACACAACGTACTATTCTTCAGTGTATAATAAAAAAATTTCAGATTTCTTGAATGTAGCCACTTTTTTATTCTTGTAAGTTAAAAAAGGGTACTGATGGACAGTGTTGGACGCTGTGTTGTCTACTTTGTAGCAGACGACACTCGGTGTTCTCCTCAAGCAATAACTTTTGAAATGCCAGTTAACCAAAAAAATTGAGTTAATGGTAAATGCACTAGCCTCCTGTCATATTTTCACTGTACGAATTCCATGAAGAAAAATAAGTTTTACTAAAACAAAATAACGTAACTTGTCGCATATTCTGCAAACGCCTCCTCGAACGCTCCCGGTAAAAAAGAAAGAATTGATACGGATTGGGGTGAATTAACATTTTTGTAATGCGCGTGAATCCCGTTTTCTGATTCGTTCGAACGCATTGAGACGCATTCAGATGCATTTAGATGAATTGAAACAGCGAGAATTGAATGCGTGTGAATTCGTATGAATGCGTGGTCGAGGTCAATCAGAAAAAAATTAATAAAAAAAGCATGCGTCGAGACTTGAAACAGCGATTCCTCGTGTATCAGTCCAGATTACCAGCCACTGAGCTACGAGACAATTTACTAAAAATTTACAATAAATTCTATATGACTTGCACGTTGGTTTTCCTGTTACGGATTAAATTGTTTAAATCAACATTTGCTGAAATTCGCCGTGACGCATTGGGGCGAATTCAAGTGTGTATTTTACTCTCACGAATTCAGACGCATTGACCAATGCTGAAGCGTTTGCGTGCTGACGCATTGAAGTGTATTTGCTGACTTCAGACTTGTGCACTGTATTGCCAATTACCGCTGTTCAGTTCAAGAATGTGCAGATCGAGGTAGCCACGTTGAGATCACTGGTTACAGCATGAACGGAACTCGCTATATATATATATATATATATATATATATATATATATATATATATAAATAAATAAATCTAATTTTACCTTTGGTACTATAACTCCAGCTTCACCTTGAATGGGTTCTACCATGAAAGCACAAACTGTAGGATCTGCAAGTGCTTTCTCCAACGAATTAAGATCATCATATGGTATGACTTGGAAACCGGGCATAAAAGGGCCGAATCCATTATAACTTGAAGGATCAGTACTGGATGATACAGCACTCAACGTTCTTCCCCAAAAATTGCCTTCAGCAAAAATGATCTTAGCCTGATTTTCAGGAATTCCTTTTCTTCTGTATCCCCATTTACGAGCCAGTTTGCAAGCAGTTTCTCCACCTTCCACTCCAGTATTCATCGGTAACCATTTATCGTACCTGTTAAACACAATTTTCTTAAAACCACTTCATGAGGAAATAGAAATTAGGGCACAATCATACCCCGATTCTGTGCGATTCGATGTTGTGCCAAGCTCACGCTTGACTGCTTCTTTCACAAGCGTCTAGTCCCTAACTGGCAACTTTTACGCCCCATGGGATCGGGTCTCTGGCGCAGCGCGCGCAACTGCCTACTAGCAGAAGCCAGAAGATGAATTTTAAAATCAAAAGACAAGTTTTCAGCTCTTAATCTTTGAAACTGAAGAAATATCAAATGTAAATTATCAAATTTACAGAATCTTTTATTGTAAAACTTAATAATTGCATAATTTTTAATTGTCTTTTTTCAAAATTATAAAATCTTCAATTCTCAAGATTACAATACTATAGAGTCTTGCAACTCTGAAGAGTTATAATCGGAAATTCTTGTGATTTAAGGTTATGTAATCTTGAATTTTTGCTTGAAAAGTTCAATTTTGAAGATTTATAATTGAAATTTCTTCAACTCTAACGATTTGAAATTTTTAATTCTTTATAATTTTAAACATTTTTCACGCCTCCTGAGAAAAATTATTATAAATAATTTTCCTACCCTGAAGGCTATTTGAACGCTTCCGATATTTCATAATAATGGGAAAAAAATCATAATTGAAATAAGTGGGAATATGTATTATAGATACTGAAGAAAATATAACGCAAGTAAACATTTCCATTTTATTTATTTTCTATCTCATATATCATACAATACATTCAATATATTTACAAATATGAAGAAAGTATAAACAGTAAACATTAGGGATTCTAAAAGTGAGTTCGCGTTTATGGCATCATTTTTTATGAATCTCATATATGTTTGAAAGCTATATTATAAAACTAAGATTTTGCAAAATCAAATTGTTAAACAAACTTTTTTAATCACAAAATATTTTTTTGTAATTTCCTTTATTACCATAAACAATAAAAAAGTCTTTTTTGCTACGAACTTTCATTTAAATTTTATTCAGCCGTACAGTACTTGGATACAATTTGAAGGACATCACATGCTCATGAAAACTTTGTCTACGTACCTTCTGCGTGATTTTTCAGATGCATTGTCAAATTTTTCCTGTGACTGAAGTTCTTTTTGCAGTGAATGCAGCTAAAGGGGTACGGCTTATCCTCCACTATCTCACGCGATTTTCCTGGGTGAAATTTTTTAGCATGCTTTCGTGAATCACAGCGGCCGAGGATGACAAGGGTCCTACAAGGGAACCTTCATCAAAGCAGGATAGCAAACGACCTCCTAGCACACACAGTGCTCGACTGGGAAGATGATTTGCTCCTGATCAGCGAACAATATAAGAACATAGACAGCCCAACATGGTTTCCGTACCCCTTGGCAACGGCAGCTATTTGAATACGCAACACAGAAAAAGTCCCAGCAGATAAACACGGGTCAGGAGACGGCTTTGGGTGTGATGTGTATGTGATTGCCTCAAGGACGTCGTTCGCGAGGAGGATGGAAAATTGCTGGAGACCGGCGATCTGAACGCAAGAGCGGTTAACAGGGGATGTCTGAATCGAACTCGAGAGGGAAAAGGATTATAGAAATGGCTGCCAGGATAGGGTTACTGGTTATGAACCAAGGCTGCACGCCAACCTTCTGGAGACCTAGACAAGGAGGAATGATTCCGGATATTACTCTGGCATCGGAAAGCTTAGCTCCACTGTTGCGCTGCTGGGAAGTGGCTGAAGAGTACATAGGTAGCGAAAATCAGTATATAAGCTTTTGGCTAGGAGCTGAAGCACAATGAAGGACACGACCCAACAAACAATAACTGTATCGTGATGTCAATAAGATGGACAAAGAAAAGCTCGGAAGGGTAATACACGAGGGTAGAGAAGCCTTACTCTGTCTTTACGTCAGATCTAGGGAATCCGAAATGGCGGAAACCTTAGTAGAGGACACTATGAAAGTGGTGCATTGAACTTGTGATGAGTGCATGCTCTGGAAAAAAGTGCGAAGAGATATGTGCTCTGCCTATTAGTGGTCAGAGAAAGTTGCCGATCTCAGCAGGAAATGCCTACAAAGCATGCGAAAAGCAACAGGAGTGAGACTTAAAAAGGCCAACAAGGAGTCAACCCAAACGAATGTCCAATTCAAGTTGAACAAGAAAGAACCACAAAGACCCAATAAGAAAAACAAGACTCAGAATCGTACAGACCTGGCTCAAGAGGTGAAGAATGGGGGTATTAATAATGGGTATCCCTGGGGTCTGGGTTACAAAATTGTAACCCAAACGCTCCGAGGCATGTCGGCGAGTGAGAAAATGGAGCTCGCAGTTCTTGACAATATTTGTGACGAGTTGTTTTTCACCTGCCACAGTAAAAATCCTTTTTGGCACCGGGGTCCTAGAAATATTAGATTTCAAAACTCCTATGTGGTAAATCAAATCTCGTTAGAAGAGCGAGGGTCCTTTCCACGGGGAGCACTCTTATATATATTTCTTTACATAAACTTATTATATACTTCACCGCAATATTTTTTTTGTATCTTGTTGGATGAGAGAGAGAGTCAACTGTCAACATTTAGGCATCGCACGTGTTCCGAGTGGCCACTAAATCAGGGTTGTAAAAGCGGGACAGAGGAAAGTCGTCATCTGAGTTCCATATCTATAACGCTGGTCGCCATGGGAACGAAACCGACTAAACCCAATCAGGCCAAGCCGCCATGTTACCACCAGTCACCTACGACAAGATGAAGAGAGAGGAGGAAGTCCCACAATAGATGCTGTCATTTTCCACCACACCGGAGTAATGGCCACGCTTCTTAAAGAGAGAGAAGCGGGTCCAGCATGGCTCTGTCTCTTTCTGGCCTATGGATTCAAGATCAGATTCTTAAAGTACACCGCCGGCAGTCCCGGTAGTGCCACCAACACTTCATTTCCGACACTAGACTACGTTCGTAAAGCTCTAATCTTGGTATTGATCAAATTATTGAGAGGAAGTTTTACAAATGAACTCATGCCAAACGTGTCCAGCATCCTACTTTGAAAAATTTTGCCTCTCTATTCTGTTATTAGGACAGATGACGTGGATCCGGTCGGCAGGGTCTCCAGGGGTCCATGATTGGTGCTTGCGCGGTCGACGCTAAAGACGTGTTTTAGTTAGCCAACCCTGACTCCAGCGGAACGAGCTAACCTGCCGGAAAGATCAACGCGGCGTAGAAAACGGTCACTCTCGTTCTTCACCTCTCTCGACGCAGATGTGCCCGTCGATCGTTGTATTATAAAGACCAGAAATAAGTGAAGAGTTGATTAGAATGGATTTTTCTAAAGCGGAGTTTTTCGCGAAAGAGAAGGTATGTTGTTTGGTTTCGCCAAATTACTAAGGCGAGACTTCTGAAAATGAGTTTTAATGATCGATTCGAAGAAAGAAGGACCGCCAAAGTGATTGGCCATATTCTTTTGTTTAAGGGGTTCTCTGTGCGCGGTTCATTTATACATAATCTAGTTATTGTTCGATCTCGGAAGTGTTCATTTTTCTTATTTTAAACTAATCGACGACCGGTGAATGTTCTATTTATCTTTTCAACTTAGTAATGGAGCACGTGGCCGACAAATAGTATTGTATTTTTGACTAGACGCTGGGGTCGACCACGTGTCTGTAATATGGCAAGATTGGTGATTTCTGTTGGTCTTTTTCTTGTCTTCTCAGAATTCCGCGTTTCGCGCCTTTGTGAGATTTTTTTGCTACAGTTTAGTTTCGGTAGAAGCCCGGCGAATTATATAATTGATTCATCTTCCTTATATGATATTAAGTAAGTGTGGCGCAGAGGAAGAACTGCGGCGTGCTTTCACACGTCGCAGCCTTATGGACCTCTTTGCCGCACTTTCAACAGGCCGTTTTCCGGTCACAGCCGCTGCAAGCCGCCGCCATGTGGTAGTAGCCTAGGCAGCGGTAGCACTGTAACACCAACGTCTTTTTCCTGATGCGACATGATCCAACCGTGCGTGTCGAGGTCCAAGACCTCAACTTCGATGGAGGGAACAAGCTCGCGCACATTTCCCTCATCACCAATGGCCTCCCTAATAGCAGCCGCTTGTTTGGCTCTGCCTCCTGCTGCAGGTCCTAGTTCCACAAGGACCTCTCCATTTCTCGTTCTAACAAAATTATAATAAAATCCGGACGCTATTCTCGGCACTCTGAAATTGCCCGGAGTGGGATACTCAGAGTCCGACGGGGATACCTTGGCCCATCTGATCAGGGCACATTTTCCAAGCTTTTCAAGGTCTGGAGAAGGGGGGACGGCAGCTCAGAGGCAGGCAAAGTCACCTGTGGCCCAATTGGGCTTCAAACGACGGCTTGCCAACGAGATTGTCACTCCTGCCAGGGTCGGGTGGGCCCTGAAATCCTTTAGTCCTTACAAGTCTCCTGGCTGGGATGGCATATATCCAGCCCTCTTACAGAGGCCTGGAGAGATCATCATGGAGCCGCTGGTAAGACTTGCTAGAGCTAGTTTGATGTTGGGATATGTCCCGACGGCCTGGAGGGGTACGAGGGTAGTCTTCATTCCGAAGGCAGGTAGGATCGGTTATACTTCACCCAAGGATTTCCGGCCCATCAGCCTAACTTCTTTCCTATTAAAAACAGTGGAAAGACTTGTGGATAGATATATCCGTGATAAGGTCTTGTCAAACAGACCGCTCCACAAGGAGCAACACGCCTATAGGGCTGGTCACTCGACGGAGACAGCCCTAATCGGAGCAGTGAACCCAATTGAAGGCCAACTGAAGGAGAAAGGCCTTGCGATTGGAACCTTTATGGACATCGAAGGGGCCTTCAATAATACCTCTGGAGAGGTGATCAGGGCGGCCATGATCACACATGGTGTGCCTATTGCAGTCGTGGAATGGACGTGCCACATGTTGGCTAACAGGAATCTAACCACGACTAAGGGTGATGTCACTCTAAGTGGAACCATTGACTCGGGATGTCCGCAGGGGGGAGTTTTATCGCCCTTGCTGTGGTGTCTGGTAGTGGATGAATTGCTTTATCAACTCTCGAGTCAGGGCCTTTACGTCATAGGCTATGCGGACGATATATTGGTCATCGTGCGCGGTCAGCATCTGAATGTGCTCTTCGGAGCAGCAAGCACTGATGATAGTAGACTCATGGTGCAAGAAAACTGGATTATCGGTTAATCCGAGTAAGACAGATGCGGTTGTTTTCACCAGAAGGTACAAGTGGGGAACTACGAGTACTTTGAAACTTGGAGGACAACAACTGGAAATCAAAGAACGAGCTAAATATCTAGGAGTAATTCTGGATAAGAAGCTGTCATGGAATGAGCACCTAGAAAACGAGTGCAAGAAGCTACAGAGCCATAGGGAAAAGCTGGGGCTTGAAACCGGAGATACTTATGTGGATTTATACAGCGATCTTGCGACCCAGGTTAACCTATGCGGCGGTAGTCTGGTGAAGCAGGGTCGAGCTGACCACGGTGAAGTCTCGACTGGAAAGGATCACTGGGGGCACTAATAGGCTTAGAGCCCCTCCATCTTACCGTTAAGGGCGTGGCTGCGAAGGCGGCCTGTAGGCTAAATTTGGGGAATTACAGAAGGATCTCGACAGCAGTGAAGATCCCAGTCAACATCGCGAGAAGGCCGACCCTGAACATGCCCAGGGACCAGATGGTCACTCGCCACCTCTTCGACAAGAAGTATCGAGTTAGCCTATCCACGAAGGAGGAATGGGTTAACGGCGACGCATACCTGCCCTGTGATGGAGACAACTGGTTTACAGATGGCTCCAGGAACAAGGAGAATGCAGGAGCCGGCGTATATCGTAGAAGGAATGGAATGGGCTTCACAATTGAGATGGGGTCCTACGCCACAGTTCTACAATCTGAGATTATGGTCATACTCCAGTGTGCCTACAAGGCAAGGGAGTACGGCAGTAAAAGGAACATCCGTATCTGCTCAGACAGCAGGGCTGCTATATTGGCCTTGAATGGAACAACGACTACGTCGCTATTAGTATGGGAATGCTTTGAAGCACTAAATACGTTAGCGACTGAAAACCGAGTCACTCTGCTTTGGATCCCTGGACACAGTGGTATCAAGGGCAATGAGATATCGGATAGGCTAGCCAAGCTAGCAGCAGGAAGAAATTTTACTGGACCCGAGCCAGTGGTAGGTATTTCCAGCAGGTTAGTCACTCAAGTAATTAACAGTTGGCTGACTGAGGAACATCAGAGTGAGTGGGATTTGGTTCCTGGTTGCAGACAGGCCAAAACACTCTTGGGCTTAAAGCTTAACTCCAACCGAGCTAGGGAAATACTCAAGCTCGGGAGGAATGAAATCAAAGTCCTAACAGAACTATTCATATGACATGGGAAGTTAGTATATCGCAGACATAAGATAGGACTTGCAGAAAGTCCCCTCTGTCGTCTGTGCGGAAAGGATAGTGAGACATCCACTCACATCCTTTGCTACTGCCCTGCGGTTGCGGGGAAACGTCTAATACTCACAGGTAATTATTTTACCAGTGAGTTGCAGATATCAGCCAATAGCGTGGCTGCGGTCCTCTCCCTATGGAGACGGCTATGGGGTCATGCTTAGGCTCACAAGGGGACGCAACGGGATTACCCAAGCGTTAGGGGCTGCTAAGGTCTCAACCCAATCTAATAATAATAATTATTATTATTCAACCTATATTATTTATAACATTATGATTAATTTATAATCAATTTTTAATTTATCACATATGTTTTTAATTTAATTATATTAAATTTTAACTTTATGTATGTATTTATGTTTATTATACTCTCTTCCTTTTACAGATTTGAGAGTCTTGAGAGCATGAACCTTCACAAAATCATCTCCTTTCCTTACAATCAGAAACTTAACCTATCATAATCCTACTTATCTTAAAAACGGAGTGTGAAACGGAAGCCCTAGCTCTAATGTCTAATCTCCCTCTCTCTGATCCCTTCTCCTGATTATTTCTACTGTTTCTACAAATGTCTATCTCCTCCTCTCTGACATAGTGCCCCAACACCTCTTTACCCTACCTGCCATTTCCCCTTACTCTGTTTTACCTTTCCTCTTCTCGTTTCATATCCACATAGAACATCCTTCATACATGGATCAACACTTTACAAACCACCTCTTCCACTGTACCCCTAGCGCCCCAGCACCCCTTTTTCTCACTCACCATCCACCTTTGCTCTGCTTATCACTCCCGCACTTCTTCTTTCGCCGCTCCCCCCTGCTCCACCGTGTTATTCTTCTTTCATTCCTACTCGCCGTCCTTCTTCTTCGCTGGGGTTATTGTACCGGATACCACCATCTCTCCTTCCGCCTCGCTCCAGTGCCATATCGTTTCTCCTACCTTCGCCCTCATGAATCTTAGTTCTACTTCGTTCCCTGCTAGTTTTATTCTCCGCTTCTCCCTTCTCAACCATTCTTGGATCTCCTCTTCCCTTTCCGTCAAATCTTCCTCCATCCATACTCCTGTGCCTCTCAATTTTCCCTTGACGCTGAGCAAGTCTCTTTTATTCTCCCACGTCTTTAGCTGCAGCAGCATCCCGCCATTCGTTTTCCTGGATTTCTCCATTTTCGCCACCACCTTTGTATATACGGCCAAGACCCCAACAACATTCGTCACCTCGTTCTCCTCCTTGCTAATTTCCAGCACCCAGAGGTTCCTCCTTCTCCGTACGTTTCTCTCTCTTCCTTTCCTTTCTGCAGTCTTTCCAGCTTTGCGCTCACCAGTTCAAGCTTTTCCACCATCTTATTCAAAGTCTCTTCAAAAGTTCTTCTGTCAATCTCTCTCACTTCTGACGTGCGCTCTTTCTACCTCCCACTCCCACTTAAGGTCCGTTATAAATTTGTCCTGCCTCACTTCCATCATATCCACAGCTTTTTTCCAGTTCAGCTTTCTCGCTTCCTCCTTTTCTCTCTTCTGCTTTTTCTCCTTCTTTTCATCGCCCATCTTGGTTAACTATTCGCTACTGCTCACGTCAAAGAAACAATTTCTTTCCTACCTAGATTTCTCCCCTTTCCACTAGAGGGCACCAGCTCTGCTCTCTTTTCTCGGTGTCCTTCCGGTCCGACCCTAACCTCACTCTCTCGACGTGCCACTCTTTTCTTCTTTCACTTTCGCCTTCACCTGTCTTTTAACCTTTTCACTCTCGTCGCCACTTATCCCAGAAACCCTTCTCCACCTTCTCTCCACTTCTTTTCTCCCTTATTCTCACTTTTTCCACCCACAAAACTCAAAAAAACTCGCACTGGCAACTCGCCTTAAATGATAATATTCATAAATCATTTGTATTGCTTTCATGTTAGTAATAGTTAATATTTTCAAGTTTCATGCATAAATGTTATTGGGTGGGCGAGTGCATTGAATATCTCCATACAAGTGAGAATGAATGAAGGCGCACAGCTACGATTCGAGTGAGTTTTTTTAATCAAATTGAAACGCGCAAAATGGCGCAGGTCAGGCTCAAAGAACGTATTTTAGTGAACAAAATGGTACCTTATTTTTCTCACTTAGGTGTGTCGCATAAAGTTGCAGGGAAACGAAATGGCGCCCACATATAAAATATCAGTCCAATCGTGAATAAATTACACAAAAAATGTTGAACATATGTATTTTTTAAGCCAAAGTGCCTATTTCGTATTGCCTAAACATTTATTGATGCAAAAATACACAGACAGAATTTATATTACGAAATTATTCAAAAATACATTAGCTGTTGCATTATCCCTCTTATTACTGATATCATATGGTTTTCTAGGTTCAAGATATCACGTAATAGCAATAACAGGCAATTATAATTGCAAGAATCGATTTTCCAGTACACTACAGTGTCTACAAAATGATAAATGGTTTGATTTATTCAAATTCCATACTTGGTTTTTGGCCAAGATTTCAGGTCTTCCGGCCCACTGTGCATTGCGACCAAGCTGGATGAGGTTAGGCATATTGAAATAGGCTACTTAAGTTGCCGAATCAGAAGAAGGAAGACACTTCTTCAAAACTTCAGATGCCACGTTTATGAACACATGGCTGCGGATTTCCAGGCAACAGACAGATCAGGGTGGTGCTGAAGGGGCGGTGAAAAAACCACCGTACAATTGCCAGCACTGCTTCTAATCTGCGAGCAGTGTGCAAACGTACAGGTTCTTGGCTGATATGCAAACCATGCTGGTACAGCAGCCATCTGAGTCAAGAATAAGGCAAAAAACTCAGTGGCTAAATGAGGAAGGGGCCAAGAATATGTGTAGGTAAAAAACCGGGACGCAACTTGCTTTAGCTGCGATTTCTCCCCCAACGTAGAAATTGGCATTTTCCGTCGCGACTGAGACGCTCTGAGGAATCCGATATGGAATAACGAAGCAGGAATAATTGTGGGAGGGGACTTCAATGCCAAATCGCAACAATGGGGAATCAACTGGTCGAACACGCAGGGCAATGCAGTCGCTACATAATAGCCAGATGCGACTTGTCAATTCTGAACACTGGCCGTGTGCCGATGTGACGTTTAGGAAGAACGAAAACAGAGGCACAATTATTGACATCACCTTCGCAACCCTTGAAATAACATTTTGGATGAAAAGCTGTTATGTTACGGATGAGTACACCGGCAGTGACCACCAGCACATTGGCTGAAAGTGTTAAAGAGGATCAACCCCAACAATAGAAACGGGAAGCAGAAGTTCCAAAGTGGCTGGAACGTTAAGAGAAATGACAACAAAAAATGTCTGCACGCGTTGAAACAAGAAGAAGTAAACCTGGATATCTCAGAGGTAGCCAGAACGGTCACTATGAGCAGAAAGGCCAGAAAACTAGTGGAAAAGAAGATGCGCCTCATAAACACAAACTTGCGATGCATCAATGCCCAGGAGATGTCCGCTATGTATGCTGGAAACATCGTCAAGGTACAGGAAAAGCTCCTGAGATCCAGACTTCAAGCAGCAGTGGACGCTGCCGGTGTCTTCGCCAAAAATTAAAATGGCTTTGAGAAGGGGAAATCAAGTATCGGCGCAATCAGCGAAGTTGTCCAGAAGGCCCGTGACCCGTGGGAAGGAAATAATAGACAAAAGAGTGCGTGCACTACAGTGTATCGAAAATGCAGTTTTTCATGTTTTGGATGATGGGTGTGCGGACAAATTGTGAAACCATGCCAAACGAAAGTACAAAAAGTTTCAGTCCGATCGGATAATATTTACTATCCCCGCAGCGCCCTTGAAATTTTGAAATTTTCATGAAAACATGCCACCCACGGGCAAACCGAAACGTTCTAAGAACGGAGACACCCCAAGGAATAACTAACCTGAATCAGAGCTTAGATGGATGCGGCGCATAAAGAACACCTTGGGATATTTATTTTCACCCCAATGCCTAGCCAGTCCAAATACAGAAAGCAACCACATTGATCCATTAGGACCAAGCACATCGGTGGTTTCTAAACTGAACACTTATAATCAGTAAAGGAAATATAGGACAACCGCTACCAATGCCAAAGAACCACACGCGAACAAGCTAGAAACTGGCCCGTCAGGAAATACTAAGATCCAAGTAAACAATCTCAGAAAAGCTATTCAAATAGCCAAAAAGGCAGAAGTCAAAAGGGAAGATAAAAAGCGAAAGAAAATCCACAAACTGCAGCTTCAAAAACTAGAATCAAAAACAACAAACAGCCTTACGAACAACAGTCACAAAATGAACCATATAACGAACCAGAAAACACAAGGCAAGAGCAACCAAAAAACAACATGAAGAAAGAGACAGAACGTCTAAGGTACACGTTACACTCCAGCGATGTGGAGTAAACAACAACAAAAAATCAACATAAGCGTCTTTCATTTTCTCTCCGTCAATCTTGCACAGTAGAAGTGAAAATTCATGGCTTAAAAGTAGTCAAAGAGAATGCAACTCGAGGAAAAATGGGAAATCCTAACAGTCAATTCCCCAAACGATATTTCACCAGAACGCAATATTATCTTCCTTTTTCTTAAATTTTCAACTTCTGTCTTTTTTAACAAGATGTCATCAAGCTCGCTTCTAAATTCATTAGCGGGGGGCAGGTGATACAGTCGGCTCTCATTTTCTTTATCCTTTTATTTTTATCTCTTCCTTCAATTTTTTTCAGTTATTTTATTTTCCAGTTTTATTTTCTAATGTAGGCACTAATAATTTAAAAAGGCCCCATCATAATTCAAAAAAAAAAAAAGAGAGGGGCATATGAAGCGCTCTGACTGCCTCAGATAACATATCGCGCAACGGTAAAATATCGGCAAGCAATTACCGAGAGGATAGAAAGCAAAAATCCTAACAGTCTTAAATCGTCATCCGCCATTCAAGAAAGGCGCAAGAAACGCCTTGTGACCATAAGTGGGGATGATCCCGGAGGGGAAAAGATCGCGAGATCACATTTGGGAAAACGCGCAGCGAAAACTTCACTTGTCTGCTTCGAGCTGAGGACTGTGGTTCCCTTATAGGTAAGGCTCACAAACATACTTTTCTTCATTCCTTTGAGTCTGCGGATTCACCATAAAGGAGCGAAGAAACTTTTATCCTAAATTCTTTCCCTTTCTATCCTTCTGGGATTTGAATAATTCATAGGGTTCACGAAATTGTAATTGAATGGGAAAGCGAGTGAACCGAAGAGATTGTGGCTTCTTCCACTCGCTCTTCTATTTTCGTCAAACACTTAGAAGTTTACTGCGCATTCATAAGTACCGTAGAAGTCTACTTCGCATCCATGAGTATAGTGAAAAATCCAAAGCGCATCAGTAAGTATGTTTAAAGCCTACTGCGCATCCATAAGTATGGCAGAAGTGCACTGCGCATCTGTAATTATCGTAGAAGCCTACTGCGCATCTGGGAGTATCGTAAAAGTCTAGTGCGCATCTGTAATTATCGTAGAAGCCTACTGCGCATTTGTACGTATCGTAAGAGTCTAGTGCGCATCTGTAAGTATCGTTGCAGTCTACTGCGCGGCTATAAGTGTCGAGAGGTGACTTAGCATAGAACATAACCGAATTTGGTGTTCCTACCAATAGATCGCGCCACTGTAAACTGATCATAGAATCTTAGTTGATATTACTACAAATAGATGGCGCCAATGTAAATCTTTCATAGAAACTTAGTTGATATTTCCACCAATATATGGCGTCACAACGCTGTTAGTACATTTGTTAGTTACTATTTCTGCTAATAGGTGAAGCCACTGTAAACTTATCATAGAAACTTAGTTGATATAAACTCTAAAAAACTTCGCAAGTTTTTGCGTATCTCAAAATTTCCTTTTTTTGTAATATCCAAAAAAAGCTTCATGGATTAGGTCAGGATAGAATAAGATCATCCCCCTTTCATAAGTTTCAAACATTTCGTCAGTTTTCGCGTATTTCTAATAGTTTTCTAGATAACTCAAAATTTTCCCTTTTTGTTCTTTAAATTTCCAAAAAAACGTTTAATGGATTAGGTCGGGGTGAGGAGGAACATCCATCTTTAATAAGCCTGAATCATTTCGTCTGTTTTCGCATATCTTGCAGCATTTTCGAGATGACTCAGAATTTTCGAAAAACTTCCGACAGGCAACTTATCATGAAACAGAATCTTAGTTAATATTTCTACCAGTAGATGGCTCCACTGTAAAATGATCATTGAAACGTAGTTGATATTTCGACCAACGTATGACGTCACGACTCGGTGGGTAAATTTTTCAGTTAATATTTCTAGCAGTAGGTGACGCCACTATTGCGGGATCTCTATTACCGAATGAAGGTAACTAAGCCTGGAATGGAACCTTCCTCGGTCAGTAAGTGGTATAGAAATCTGAGTTATCGACGGGAGGTGAAATAGCTGAAGTCTTGGGTGCACTAGTATCGCAAGCTCGCAAAACCAGGTAGAACTTTCAAGTTGCATTTTAATTTCGACTTAAAAACAATTTTACCATAGTTTTCAATACTTTAAAACAATTAGTGAATACAAAAAACATAGATTTGTCAGAAACTAAGTGTTGCATATGGAATTTTTATCGTATTCAGTGAAAAAACACATTTCCTGTTAAAACTGTTTTTGCCAAGAAAAAAATTATTTTACTATATCATGTAAGTTTTAACATACTATGAGCTATAATGAACTTTGATTAATGCATATAGTAGCAAAAATTTGATTCGAAATATGCAAAAAATATTAATGATAGTGGGTCAAAAATGAAATACGAATTCTTACCTAACTTTTAGGTTAGAATTTTTTAGATGGTAAATATTTCAGGTATAAGTTAACAAAAATTTATATTAAGTTTATTTTTATGTTAAGGTGAATTAATTGAAGCTTATTTTGTTGAAACATATATATAACATGTGTTGAAACATAAACGTAATAAAACATATATAACAGACTAAAATATTTTTTTTTACAAAAACAGTTTTAACATAAATCTTGTTTTTTTCGCTGTATAAGATAGAAATTACACACGTAACACTTAATTTTCGATAAATATTAATTGTTTTCATTCACTTATCATTTTAAACTATACAAAACAATAAAATAATTGTTTTTAAGCACAAATTAAAATCCAACTCAAAAATTCTACCTGGTTTCGTGAGTTCAGATTTCGGCCGCATTGAAAACGTATATGGAATATTGAAGCGCAGTGGATCTCAATGTCTTTACAGTTCGTTGCTGACTTTGTGGGGTACAACCAGACAAACTTCGTAAAAGCCCCAATTACTTCAAAAATATTATATATGAATATATACTGTTTACTCATTGATTGAAGTCACCCCAAGTGATCAACATTATTGTGTTTCATTCTTGAACCGGGCTTGTGTTCAATCATGTATTCATAATCTTTAAGGAGTTCCGCCCATATTCATGTATTCGTTAACACTGAGGTGGTGGGTGGTTGATGGTTTGCTCAGGTTGACACTCAAGTAATGTGTCGGGTGTAGCACCCCGTTATTGAGTGAACGATAAAGTAAAATTGGGCATACTGGTCCTGATGGAGGAACAAGTTGGACTAAAATGTATTCAAAATCGGGTTCCAAAGGAGGTTTCTACATCATTTATGGATTCAAAATCTTTAAAAAATCAAAATTGTAGCTACTCCCTTTTGCGATATATTGACATTTTCAAAATGAATTTCTCATACTTACAATGAAAAAATCCTATTTACTCAACTTTTTAAATTTCTCGCTCACTTTCGTTGCCTTTCGAGTTCATAGGTGTCGCACACAAAGTTGCAGAGGTACAGAGGGTCCAGAGACAGTGTGGCAACATAATGTACCTTCCGCTGATTGGCTCAGTTTCCTTTGCATATACTATAGATATATAGTATATACAGGGTGTCCCAGACTCAAGTGTCCGGACTTGAATAGGTATACAGAAACATAACAAATAAATCGAAAATTCCTTTTCCAAAAATCAGTTGAAGTTTTATATTTTGAGTTATTAAATATTTAAGCTGGACCAATCAGGAGCACGGTATGTCGCGGTAGGCTTACATTCACTGACTTTTCAAAAAGCCAAAAGTACATACATACATACATTCTGATTTGATATTTTAATCGCATACTGTTTTTATTTTGAACCAATGATATTCAAGTATCGTGTATGAACCGTGTCTAGACTTGTATTCATCCCACCCATAATGTCTCTATTCCCTTCTACATAAGATCTCTGAGTAGTACGTTAAGAATCAGTTTCTCTGTATCTTTGAAGCAGTACCTACAAGGTCGAAAACTATGACTTGTGTTGAAAAAGGAGCTGAAATTCCCTTTTTCACTGTTACTACTTCTACTGATGCTACTAAAAAAAAGAGTTCACATAACGAAAGTGGATGCATCACGCAAGACAAACAAGCATCTCATTTTAACCATACTGTACGCACTCAATAACTCATGCAGTAAAAACGCTATTGTTAGTCTTGTAGTGCAGTCAGATGAAAGTTTTCAACCTATTGTAAAAGTTGTGTCTGACAAGCTACAATGAATCATATTTGGAGCGGCAATGTGGTCCTAACTCCAGCAACAGTTTAAATTCATAAGTGCCTACTTTGAATCTGAGGTCTACTCAATGTCAGAGCTGGAACACCTCGAGATTAATGACTACATAGTGAAATTCACGACGTCCTTTGGTGAAAAGACTATTCTTTTTGACAAAACACCTGTTCCCGATGGTGATTGTGAGGAGAGTAGAAATGGTGGAAATTCTTGTAAAAATAAGAAACAAAAAGTTTTTGTACCTGCAGTGGCTGTGCAAAAACCTAGCTTTATTGGGTTGAAAAATATTATGTTGTGTGCAAAAATTTGTTATGTTGTTATGTTATGTTGACAAAAGTCTCGTGCACCCTGAGGACACGGAGCGACCCAAGGACGACTGCCTTCTGCATTTTCCCCGCGAGTGTCTCAGCATTTTGTTGACACACAGGGATGCTTTTCAGGCTATTAGCTAGAGAAATTTTTGCACCTCCAAGAGCGCCGATGATTTAGATGATTAGCTTAACAGAATATTTGGGGTACAACCATCGCAATTCCCTGACAAGGTCTTTATACCTTTCTTTCTTTTCATTCTCCTTGGCTACGATGTTTTTGTCAGCTCGTACCAAAAATACGATAACGAACATGGTTCGCTTTTCGAAGTCAAGGAGAACTATGTCAGGCCTCGAGTGCGCAACAGAAACAATTGTCGAGAATATGAAGTTGCAGTATATACGGCACTTCTCATTTTCGACAATTGGCTCTATTTCCCCAGGAGCGTTTAGCGGAGCGGTATTTGGGCCAATTCCGTAAGAATGACAGACATGGTAATAAAGCACTGTTAGTGCCGCATTGTGCCTTTGGACGTAGGTCGTTCCCGCATGAGTTGGACAACTAGATAGTATGTGTCCTAGATGCTCCGGGTGTGCATGACACGCTCTGCAGCTATCATCGGGAATATCTTGGCTCAAAATGTGGCGACGGTATGCTAGAGTGAAAAAGACACCGCCTTGATATGCCAAAATGAAACCCTTACTTTTCAAGCTTTCAAACCGACAGATGATAAGTCTATCGAAGGTTGAATCGAAAGCTTTTCGGTAGTCAATCCAGGCCATCGATAGGGATCGCTGATAGGATGCTGCGTCTTTACAAACACGTCTATCGATGAGCAGGTTCTCCCGACATCCTGCTACGCCTTTCTTCGAGCCGCGTTGTTCATACATCTCTCGCCACACAGGTCCAATTGTCCGAAGAATCCTATCATTTAGGATAGATGTCAAGATCTTATACAGTGTGTTCAGACAAGTTATTGGCCTGTAATTCTTAGGGTCAGCTAAGTTGCCCGTCTTCGGCAGGAGCACTGTGCGCCCTTACACCAACCACTCCAGAATAGGCTCTTCCGACTTTAGATATAAGGTGAAAATTCGGGCCAGATGCTGGTGGGTTGAAGGAAACTTCTTCCACCAAAAGGTCTTGATACCATCTGGACCAGGAGCGGAATAGTTCTTCATGCCTCTTAATACGTTTATCACCTCCTCGGTAGTGATAGGTGGGCATTCCTCCTCAGCTGTTATGAGGGCATTGCACATCTCCTTGAAGCTATTTATGTTCTTTGAGTCTTCTTGAAGTGGAAGTTGGACCTTGTAGACTTCTCACCAAAACGCTTCGACCTCCTCTGGTTCGGGCGGATGGTCGACAGTAACCGGAGGGTCTTGGAAGAGTCGAGATGGGTCAGACAGAAACTGTTGATATTCTCTGACCCACCTCTCCCTCCGCTCTAGACTTCTCTCAGCGTTAGATAGTACTTGTATTCTGTCAACAATATGCTGCCTGATGGTCAGTAGCTTTGACTTGTTGATTGTGTGATGACGGATCCGCAGTTCGCGCGTGAACTTTTGAACCTTGGCAGTGGAAGTCCTGCCACATGCTATGTAGTCAATTACAAACTGAATGCGGGACGCGGACTATCTTGCCCAGCCTATCTTTGTGCTGAGTTGATGTATTCGTCTTTTGGTCTTATGATCAACCGTTGATTTTGTTTTCCGGTTTGCATCTGTCAAAGTTCTCGCTGCACTGTATTCACGACAATTGAATGTCCAGAGGTCGTATTCTTCTCCGAGTCCTGAAGCATCGTTCTTCGTCTATTGGATGCCTGTTCGCGGTTGGTCTCAGTGTCGCCACTCTTTCTCTGTTGCCGGCTTGTTCTGGCTGCGGTAGAGTAGGCGCTCCGCTTACATAGCATCTTTTTCGGAGTTGTTCGGCATGGTTTCGCAGACGTTGACGCAAAAAGCGCGAGAGCTCTGGGTGTTTCTCGCACCACAGAACCTGCAGTCGTGCCATCTAACCTTCTCGCTTGGGGGCAATACTGCTTTCGTAGCACCCTAGCAGGTCGTCATTGAGTCGATCCGTCCACCCAAATTTATTGAGATTCTGCCGGTTCATCGCATCGACTCCGTCTTGATTGGCTCACCAGATTCTAGGGTAGTTGGCATTGTTGTCCGACCCATTGTCGGGAGCCCTGCGCGTTCGATTGTTTTGAACCGCACTTACTACAAATATGTTTGATGTTATCATTTTTGTTTCCACGTGCAGCTAGGGAAAGGCTTCGGCAATCCTTGTAGAGCCCCAGAAACAAGGATAAGGCTGCATACTCTAAAAGAGGTAGCCCAGTATCTCAAGAGTCAACGTGTGAGACACCTGACCCAGGCGTTATTCATCTGACGGCACGATTGTCACGCCTCAGCTTCGGGATTATTCCTTCGTGACCATCCCTGGACAATTGTCCGCGACTGCTTATTGAATATTGTAACCATATTCAGCAGCAACTCTTGGTACAGGGACCCTCTATCCGCAACCCGAGGACGCGTTCGGTAGCTTTGTCATGGGCCCTTCGGTATATATGTCATTGAAAAAAAGTTAAACAACCACCGCAAGGTACCACTAAGAGCAACTGCCATCTAAAAAGAAAATTTCAATAGCCCCCAGTAGAACCGCGGTAAAATACACCTATGGCCACGTCTCACATCCGTGAGATGGGTGGTCACAGGGCACGACGAAATCACAACGACAGGTTGGCGAAACCCTTGTTTGTTTTGAGGACACGAAGCGACCCAAGGACGACAGCTTTCTGCATCCATCTCGCAAGGGCCTTGGCAGATTTTCGGCAGACAGGTATGGCTTTAGGGTTACGAACCAGTGATAATTTAGCACCTCCGAGAGCACCTATCACAAGGACAATTACTCGTACCGAATGTTTTAGGTAAAGTCATTGCAGCTCTCTTTTAAGGTCTTGATACCTTTCCTCTTTTTCTTTCTCCTTTGCAGTGATGTTGTATTCGGACGGAGCCGAGAATTCGATCACGAATATCGTTCGTTTCTCGAAGTCTTGGAGAACAATGTCAGGCCTCGAGTGCGCAACGGAAACTGCTGCCCGAAAATCGTAGTTCCAGAAAATCTGGCACTTCTCGTTTCGGACAATTGACTCTATATCCCTTGGAGCGTTCGGCAAGGCAGGGTCGCGACCAACACCATGAGAGCGACAAAGGTGGTAATAAAGTACTCTCGGGGCCGCATTATGTCTATAGATATACGTTGTTCCTGCCTGGATCGGACACCCCGATAGTATGTGTTCTAGGTACTCAGCGTGTGCATGACACGCTCTGCACCTATCACTGGGAACTTCTTGACATAAAATGCGGCCGCGGTATGCTAAGGTGGAGATTACACCGTCCTGGCAAGCGGAAATAAAGCCCTCTGTACCTGAATTGAGCCCTGATGATTTGAGGAAAGCAAAAGTCTGCTCCTTTGACAAGGACTGTTTTTCTACATTTCTGTGGAAGTTTCCGTGCATATGCTTGTCGAGTAGCTCTTGGTGAAATTTTACAACCTCTGCTCTCTTTACTTCGGCTTTTAGACGTGAAGCATCTAGATGGAGTAATGCACTTTCCTCACTTCTGATGTTGAAATTCAGGCCAAGGGTCTCGGCAGCTTGCTCCGCGGCTTTGTAAAGGAACGCTCCTTCGCCAATCATCTCGTGGTTTCTGACCATCTTTAGGAGAGGATCTCTGCCATTCGCAACGATGTAAGCTGTACTTGAAATAATTCGGTTATAAAGACATTGGAGATTCAGAAGTCCGCGTCCGCCTTTACGGCGTGAAATGTATAATCGCGGAACTGGCGAATTGATATGCAAGCTTTTATGCAAATGCATGATCTTCCGCGTGATGACATCAAGGGCCTTAAGCTCGTTCTTCGTCCATTGAACCACCCCAAACGAGTAGAGTAGAACCGGGACGGCAAGCATGTTAGTCGCAGATACCTTGTTCAACGCCGACAGATTGGTAAACCAAATCTGTCGAAGAAGATGCTTGTATCTGCTTCGGAGAGACTCCTCCACTGATGTCACGTCCTGAATGCGGCTTTGAGGCACGCCCAGGTATGTATAGGTCTCTCCAGGGTTAAGATGGCTAATAACACTTATATCCACAAGCTCAGGGTCCTTGGGAACGCCAGTAATCTTTTCTTTCTTCAAATGAATTTTGGCACACTTGTCCAAACCAAAGTCCATCCCAATCTCTCCTGTGTAGTTCTTGACGATATTTATAGCAGTTTAAAGTTTGCTTTTACCAGCGGCATAGATCTTCAGGTCATCCATATAAAATACATGAGTGACCCTATGCTCACGCTGATTAGTGTCGCCACAGAGGTATCCAGGAGAATTTCGTAGTGCGAGCGATAGAGGCAGAAGTGTGATGCAAAGAAGCAAAGGGCTCATACTATCCCCTTGAAAGGCGCCCCTCAGGAAGGTGACCTTGTTCGTCGTCAGACGATGATTTCTAGATGAGATGGTAGATCTAGTTTTCCAAAGAGGCATCAATCTCTAGATGCATCTCACTATGTGTGGATGTACCTTCTTTTTTCCAACAGACAGATGATAAGTCTATGAGAGGTTGAATCGAAAGTTTTCCGGTAGTCAATTCAGGCCATTGACAGGACGCGCTGATGGACTGAAGCGTCTTTACAGACACACCTGTCAATCAGCAGGTTCACTCGACAGCCTGCTACACCTTTTTTCGAGCCTCGTTGTTCGTAAATCTCTCTCCATACAGGCTCAATTCGTCGAACGATCCTGTTGTTTAGGACAGCTCTAAAGATCTTATACAGTGTGTTTAAACAATTTATTGGCCTGTAATTCTCTTGTCTGCACAAGTTGCCTTCTTTCGGTAGAAGTATAGTGCGTCCTAACACCAGCCACTGCGGAATGGGCGTCTCCGACTTTAAATATGAGGTGAATATGCGGGCCAAATGTTGGTGTATAGAAGTAAACTTCTTCCACTAAAAGTTCTTGATACAATCTGGTCCAGCACCGGAAAAGTTCTTTGTGCCTCTAAGTGCTTCTTTCACCTCTTCGGCAGTGACTGATGGGCACTCCGCCTCAGATTTATGAGGCTGTCGCAAAACTCCTTGAAGCGGATGATATTGTCACTATCTTCTTCCAACTCTAGTGTTTTCGGGATCTTGTACACCTCTCCTTAAAAAGTCTCCACCTCCTTGGGCTTGAGTGAATTTTTTACAAAAACAGGGGGATCACTGAAGAGGCGTGACGGGTCAGCAAGAAACTGTTGATTCTCCCTGTTCCATCTCTCCCTCTTATGTATCCTCCTCCTTGCGTCAGATAACAGCCTTATTTTTTCAACAATATGCTGCTTGATTGTCAGCAGCTTTGACTTGTTCAGTGTGTGATTCAAGGTCCTTAGTTCTTGGGCGAACTTTCGAACCTTTTCCGTGAACGGTCTACCAGATGTTATGTATTTAGTCACATATTGAACACGGGACGCATTCTATCTTGCTTATCCAATTTTCTTGTTCAGTTGATGCAAGCGTCTTCTGGTCTTCCTATCCATCGTCGGTTTCAGCCTTCGATTTGAATCAGCCAAAGCTCTCGCAGCACCATAAACTGAGCAATTGATGGTCCAGAGGTCGGACACTTGCGAGATATCTCCACGAAGGGAGGCATCCATTTCAGCCAGATCTTGGGGCTTAAGAGGAACTTGCATGTTGATGTTCCTCCTTGTACTGAAACGGCGATCATCTTCCAGAAGGTGCCTGCTTTCTGCGGTTGGTCCTAATGTCGTTTCATCTTCGTATACAGCTTGTTCAAGCAGCGGTTGAGGAAGCGCTCCGCATACATATCCATTTTTCCGGAGGTAGTCGGCTTTATTTCGCAAAGACTGATGCGAAACGTATTGAAGCTCTGGGTTTTTCTGGCACCGCAGAGTATGCATACGCACCATAAAGCCTCCGCGAACAGGGATAATACTGGCATCGTAGCAGTCTACCACGTCATTCTTAAGTTGATCCGTCCACTCAATGTGGGCGTTTCGCCGGTTCGTCGTCGTGTTTTCATATAAATTATTTTTAGCACCCCGAACTCTAGGATGATCGGCATTGTTTGCCGATCCATTGTCGGGTGCTCTGCGCGTTTGATCGTTTTGAACCGCATCTACAACATTTTGGTGGTTTGTTGGTTTCATTGTTGTTCCCACGAGCAGCTAGGGAAAGGGTTTGTCAATCCTTGTAGAGCCCCGCGTGCAAGGATAAGGCTGATACTCTGAGACGTCGCCAGGTATCCCAGAGTCACCGTTAAAGGCACCCCACCCAGGTGCCATGCAGCTTTCGGCACGGTTCTCACACCTTCGCTTAGGGGTTATTTCTTCGGGACCATCCCTGGACAATTGTCCGCGACTGCTTGTTAATCATTGTAACCATATTAAGCAGAAACCCTTGGTACGGGGACCCTCTATCCGCAACCCGAGGACGCGTTCGGTGGCTTTGTCATGAGCCCTTCGGTTCTATTCCAAGGGAATCGAAA
>CAKNXH010051455.1:0-15255 GCA_932178445.1 Andricus quercusramuli | reverse complement strand
CTTTGAAGGAATTATGAAACTATTATATAAACAGATGAAGGAAAGTAAAAGTACAGAGTTTGCTAGCATGAGAAACAGCAAAGGCGAAATGCTATATGATATAGACGGAATAGTAGACGCTTTGAAAGAGTCTTTCAAAGAACTATTGGGAGGTGAAAATATCGGACAACAAAACTGCGACATAGAAGATAATGCATTAGAAAACCCAATTGAAAAAGTCTGTGTCACTGAGGTCAGAGATATAATTAAGAACTTGAAAAACGGTAAGGCTGCGGGTATAGACAATATTAGCGCTGAAATGCTTAAATACGGTGACGAGTACATACCTCACAGGTTGTGCGAATTAATAAATTTATGTATCGAAACGGGAGAAGTCCCAGACGATTGGAGAAAAGCGATTATCGTACCAATATACAAAAGAAAAGGAGATAAAAGCAACTGCAGTAATTACAGAGGTATCAGCCTACTAAGTACCGTAAGTAAAATATACTCAAAAATACTTATCCGTAGGGTAATGAAAATTACAGAAGAGAAAATATGGGAAGTCCAAAGTGGATTTATGCCAGGAAGATCATGTACGGATCAGATATTTAGCCTAAGACAGGTCGCAGAAAAAAGTTTGAGAGTAGGAAAGAAAGTCTTCTGTGCATTTATCGATCTAGAAAAAGCATTCGACACGGTAAATAGAAGTAAACTTTGGGAAGTCCTTAAAGAGTATGGAGTGAATGGAGAGCTCCTACAAGCAATAAAAACAATATATACAGGTAGTAAAGCGAGTGTAAGGGTAAATGGGAAAAAGAGTGAATGGTTCGATATTATGCAAGGCGTGAAACAAGGATGCGTTATGTCCTCGTGGCTTTTTATCATATTCATGAATAAGTTTCTTAGAACTGCCCTCTTCGACGAAAAAGGTGTAGATCTCGAAACCGTCAAGGTACGTGGGTTGGTTTTCGCGGATGACAAGATTGTTATGGCAGAATCAGTCGAAGACTTGCAAAGAATGTTGAATAAACTTAATACAAGCATGAAGAACATGGACCTCAAAATTAATGTGAATAAAACGAAAGTCATGGTGTTTGAGGGAAAAAGTGAGAAAACAATATGCAACATAGTTCTAAATGATGAGAAATTAGAACAAGTTGACAAGTACGTATATCTAGGTAGTCTATTCACTAACGACGGAAAAATAGATGGGGAATTAGATAGGCGCATAAATAAGGGTAAGCAGGTTATCGGTAGAGCAAGGTCCATCCTCACAAATAAAAACATATCAAAAAAAGCTAAAATGGCCATACATAACTCTATTCTCGTACCGACTGTACTATACGGTAGCGAGACATGGACCTGTCAAGAAAAAGACAGGAGTAAAATCAACGCGATCGGCATGAAACCTCTGCGCATAATATGCGGGAAAACACTGATGGACAAAGTACGAAACGAGACAATCCTCGAAGAATGTGGTACAGGGGAGACACTAGTTGACATATGGGAAAGAAATCAGCTTAGGTGGTTCGGACATCTTGAAAGAATGAAAGATGAACGACTGACCAAGCAAGTGTATAAAGTAAAGTAAATGGCAAAATGCCCAGAGGTAGACCGCCGAAAGAATGGTTAGAATCTGTGAATGAGACACTAATACGAAGAGACATAAGAAGCCATAGAAATACAAGAGCCTGCATGAAAAAATGCATGGACGTGAATGAAGCTAGAGTAGTATGCCAGGACAGAAATATGTGGCGACAAATAGTTTATAAACAGAGTGACAATAGAGTGAATGATGCCTGAAACAATGACCTTGGATACTAATGGGCCCAGGTGGGGAACCATACATAATAATTTTGTGAGGCTCCTCACTTGGGGTGATCGCTAGAGAGATTGATCAGCAACCTGGGTCGGAGCAGTGTTGCGGAGTGAACGTGTCATTTATATAAATAACACGAGAACTCCAGATCAATCTAAAACATCTATACATAACACCTACATACCCATCCACCCTATACCCATATACCGATCAACCTCATACCTATATACCTATTTCACAACCTTCCAACCGAACAAGTCACGGCTACCCCGGAAGGGAAAAGGCTTAATGGTATAATAATAATAATAATAATGTAAACTAATAGGAAATTGTATTCCATCATATTTGAGTTCAGTATCGAAATGAGGATAAGAACTAGTACAGTTAGAATCTCTTTTAGCAGGGTACAGAGCTGCCATAACCGACCAGAGAAAACAAAAAGCATCAGTATTCTCTACATTTATAACTGCTCTTTTATCTCTTACAAATTTTGGTAATCGTATGTAAGTTGACAAACCAGCAACTGAAAGTGGTGTATATTTATTGAAATTCACATTTAAATTTATAATTTCTATTAATTTCCAATTAGACTTTGTTTGCTGAAACTCTTCAACTTTAAATAATATTTTCTCTCTTACTTTAATCTCAAACCATTCACCAATATCTGTCAACTCAAGAATAGTTTCATTTATGGTGTTAAAAAATTTTATTTCTTCTATTTCCCTACCTTCTTCTAATGCACTGAATTTAGCAGCTAAAATAACGTTGACTTTTGAACCCCCCATAATTTTAAGAGCATTTTTTATTCTTGCAATAATCATTTTCTTTGCATCATCTAAAAAGCTATTTAAATCCTTATGTGTTAAATTTATTATTAAACCTGTTCTAATGCGACTCTTGAAGGCAGTCTCCATGTCTTCCCACTTCATATTTTGTTTGTCCACAGCTTCATTGACCCTTGCTCCTCTTCTTCGTAACTTCTTGAATTTTCGATTTCTGGCTTTTAAAATCCCAACTAGAGATTGAATTTTATTTTTTTGACCCAAAGAAATGTCTTTTTCTCTTCTTAGGAGTTTATTCAACAGCCTTATGTTTTGGATTCCACCTCGGATCCAAAAATCAATTTCTTCAAATGTTGCATTTCCTTCCAAAATTTCATACGCTTCATCCATCATTTTAATAAGTCTCTTACACTGCTCTGAATTCATTTTCAAAATATTTTTAAAAATATGCTCACTGAATAATTGTCAAGGTTGAAAAGTCGAACACCAAATACTAGATAGATTGCACTAAATATTCCAGTTAATTTTTCCACTGTATGCTACACACTGAATAGTAGCTAATTGTACACTAAACTCACGTTGAACTGTATATTATTATATTGCTTTCAATTTGTCTGCCGACTCGCTTGGAGGTTTGATATCAACTGGGGAACTCATTTAAAAATCCGAGTTATATATACATATATATTGTATATTATACATAGAACCATAAGTATGAATGTATAGACTATAGCTGGAGTCTAAGATCGGTCGATGACTATAGTTGACAGTTTCTTATCTGGAGTTCAGGCTAGACACCGCGACGCCAGATTACAATACTCATACGTTACACTCGTGCCGCTGTTCCACGCTTCTTTACATCCAACTATAGAAACCTGAGATTGGAATTTCAAGAACTGTTTACATCAAACGTGTTATTTAAAAAAGCAAAGACAGGCTCCCATACTTATGATGTATTTATAAAATGTTTAAACCATTCGTTTGTCGGCAACATTAAAGGCAATACTGCCAAGGGGTTTGTTATTAAAAAAATATCAAAGAGATGACGTCATATGAATGACACATTATACTTCTGGAATGTATTTATTGAAGACTGAGCAACGTTACACTTACGTTTGTTGCCCATTCCTATGAAAAATATATAACGTTAACAATTCGTTTGTTGACAAATATCAAAGGGTGAGCCGCTAAGGAATTTGTTATTCAAAAATCAAACTCGCTTCTTAGAAAAATGATTCTTAAATTTGAAAAACAACATTCCATTGCAATTATCACATCCTCTGAAATGTAACAGCGGATATTACGTCATCATTCATTTATCAATTTAAATATCCCCCCCCCCCCCATGTCAATCTCGAACCTTCTAAATTTAACATGAACCACGGTCTTCTTAGCATGGAACAGAACCATGTCGGTAACATGTCGGTAACAGGAATCTTGCGTTAGAACTCCCCCTGCCTATCTACTAAAAACTGTTCAAAAATTTTCTAAGGAATTTCACAGAATTCAAGAGAATTTCACAGAATTCTACGTAATTCAAGAGAATACTACAGAAGTCAAACGACTTTTACAGAATTCAAGATAATTCCACAGAGTTGAAGAGAATTCTGCTAAACTGAAAAGAATTCTACTGAATTCAAGAAAATTCTACATTTTTCCAGTAAATTGTACGGAATTAAAGATAATTCTGCCAAATTCGTGAGAAGTCGACTGGATGCAAGAGAATTCGGCATAATTCAAGAGAATTTGGCTGATTTCAAGAAAATTCTACTATTCAAGAGAATTCTGCCGAACGTAAGAGTTGTGCCGAACGTAAGAGAATTCTGCTAAATTGAAGAGAATTCTGCAGAACTCAGAAGAATGCAGCTGATTTCAAGATAATTTCGCTAATTTAGGAAAATTCTACTGAATTCAAGAGAATTTCACTGATTTCAAGACAATTTTACTAACTTCAAGAGAATTCTGTTAAACCTAAGAGAATTCTACTAAATTGAGAATTTTATATGACCGAAAAGAATTCTACTGAATTCAAAAGAATGATACAGAATCCAATAGAATTCCATTAAATTTTGAAGAATTCTGCTGAAATCAAAAGAATTCTACAGAATTCAAGAGTTTTTTACAGAAATTAAGATAATTTTACGGAAATCAAGAGAGCTCTACACATTTCAAGAGAATTCTATAGATTGCTCGAGAATTCTGTCGATCTCGAAAGAATTGTACTGAATTCAAGAGAATTCTGCCAGACGTAAGAAAATTCTACTGATTTCAAGGGAATTGGGCAGACTTTAAGAGAATTATACAGATTTTGAGAAAATGCATAAAGAGAATTCTACTGTATTCGCGAGTTATTTACAGAATTCCAGAGAATTAAAAAAATGTCATGAAATCTGTAAAGACACTCCGTATAAATAGTATTCAGTAAAATACAATATTTGAACGAATTTTGTATTCTTCATTGAAAAATTACTAATTGAAAATGCTTTGTGAAGATTAAAAATAATTTTAGAGTATATTTTTTGCTCACAATATTTTATTGTATTTTATATATTTTCATATTTTTCTCAAAAAACCAAACTTTTGGTGGAGGTGCTGCCAGCCAGTACTTCCACTGAAGCAAATTTCAGAAATTAAACATATAACAAAACCAGAATTATGGGCTTTTTTGCGCTTTTCAAAATTATAAAAATCAATTTTCTTCAAACAACGCATACAATGAATTATGAGCTCAGCATAAATATAATCATATCAGAATTTCGGTTTATTCTTGTGTTTTCTAAAAACCTTCACATTTATTTAACGAAATGAAAAAAAAATAAACCTGAGGGAGTAGGTTGAAAAAAACGTATATCATAGCTCTAAACTACTTTATAGCTTACTAAAAACTTTTTCGGGACTCACAAACACAACCAAAAAAATCTTAAACCAAAAATAGACACCATAGAAACCTATAATAGCATTAGACAGCCCCAACAAACCACACTCAGTACATTCAACGAACCCCATCTCAGCTGCCTTCAAGTTAAACTGTCAAAAAATTCAAAATTTAAAATAACTACCTCACACACTTCCCCAACACTCAAGTTGATATCCCCATCCCTACAATATTATAACACAGATTACAAAACTACCCCTACTACATTTAACGAATCGCGTCTCAGCTGGCTTCAACAGAAGTAGTAAAAAAAATTCAAATTAAAAATAGTCACCTAAGAGACCTTTAGTACATTTAGCGAACCCAGTCGCAATTGACTTCGGCTAAAGTAGCCAAAAAACTGTCTAATTATAAATAATCACCCTACACACTTTCCCAATACTTTTTTAGGTATATCCATCCCTACTACAATATTTAGCAACTCAAAAAAAAACGACTCCTAGTATATTTAACAAACCCCGTCTTAGTTACCTTCGACTTGAGCAGCCAAAAAAATTTCAAATTGAAAATAGTAACCGCATACACTTTCCCAAGACCCTTGTTGATATCTTCTTCCCTACAATAATATTAGACAGCCCCAAAAACCACCCCGAGTACATTTAACAACCGCCGTCTAAGTTGCATCTAAGTAAAGCAGCAAAAATATTTCCAAACTAAAAATTGTTACTTCGGATACCTTTCCATGGCTCTAGCAGATACCTTAGTTCCGAAAATAATATTATACAGCATCAAAAAGCACCCCTAGTACTTTCATCGAACCCCGTCTGAGCTTCCTTCAACTTGAACTGCTAAAAAATGATAAATTTAAAGTGTTCACCCCACACACTAAGCCTAATGAGTTAAAAATAAATCAAAGCTTATTCTGTTGAACGCAAGAGAATTCTACTAAATTCAAGATAATTCTGCCAAACGTAAGAGAATTCTACTGAATTGAGGAGAATTCTACGGACTTCAAGAGAATTATACAGATTTTAAGAGAATGCATGAATAAAGAGAATTCTACGGTATTCATGAGATATTTATACAGAATTACGAAGATCTATGATTAATTCAAGGGAATTCTGCCTAACTCTAGAGACTTCTTTTAAATTCGAAAGAATTTTGCTGATTTCAAAAATATTCTGCTGAATTTGAAAGAAAACAGGATAATTTTACGAAACTCAAGAGAATTTCTACCAAACAAAGGAGAACTCTACTGAATTTAAAAGAATTATACACAATTCAAGAGAATTTTACATAATTGAAGAGAATTCTCTGAATTAACGAGATATTTTTACAGGTTTCCAGAGGATTATGATAAATGCAAGGAGATTCAAGAGAATTTCGCTGAATTCAAAACAATTCTGCTAAAATTAAAAGAATTTTACAAAGTTAGAGAGAATTTAGCTGTTTCTAAGACAATTCTGCTAAACTGAAGAGAATTCACGAGAATTCCACTGAGTACTCGAAAATTCTACAAATTTCAAGGGAAATTACAAAATTCATGATAATGTTGTCGAATTTTGTTGATTGTGGAAAATATCTTTTTCCATTTTTGTATCTCGTTGACGTGTGAAGTTGCACCAGAGTCACAACCTACTACAAAAGCGATCCGAGGAGAAATTATACGAAATGAACTTGCTTATGCACACACTCTTGTCGATCGCACATGGACGGTCGACCTTCTAACGCGTGCTTCTGATTGGTTAATCTTTAATTGTTAATAACTCGGTAATTATTAACTTTAGAACAATTTTTTTATACTTATTTTCGACGCCATTTTTTTGTTAGAATTCAAAAATACAAATATGTTTTTTGAGTACTGGACACCCTGTATATATACTTTTTGAATTATAATATAAAATATTCTTTAGAAGAACGCAGATAAACATTAATGAAACAGTTTATACGGTCTTAGAATATAAAAACAAATTAAGAACATATTATATTTTTCAACGCTAAATATATAATATATATGTAAACTAAGTGTGAAAAGTTATCGCACTCGTACGTGACCGAATTTATTTCAAATCATGCAGGGTGGCGGGTGACATGTTCAGGATTAGCTTTCCTATGAAATATGTTTATTTACGTGAAAAATAAGAAGACACGCATTTTTTTTCAAATTACCTAGCAAAATTTTTACATTTTTCACGAGTATTACAAAATTTTGAAGGTACAGTCAGTTTTTTGAAAATTTTACTTCAAAAACCGTGCTACAAAAATTTTTTAAATAATAAGAAATGGAAAAGTTATTTTGGAATTGAAAAAAAAAATGTTTTCTCAGAAACCCAATCTTTTTTTCCCTGAAACTGATTTTTTTCTGGAACTCATATATAAGTCTGATGATGATAATTTTTCTCTGGACAGAAACAAAAAAATACTAAGCGGAAAATGTATGATAAGTAGACTATATCAGTACTTATTATTTGTAAAAATTTTGAACAAAAACGTTGGGTTTCAAAGAGAAAAATGTTTGTTTTTTTCCAAAAATCCGAAATGAACTTACCATTTTTTATTATTTTTTACGTAAATTTACGTGATAAAGATTTTGAAAGACTAAACAATACTAGTTAAACTGAAATAAGAAGAACCTGCATATCTTATAAATTATTGAAAAAAAATTCTTTAAAATTCCACCATTTTGCCTGAAATTTCTAGGAAAAAGAGGTACTGATATAATCTATTTACCATACATTTTCCGTTTTGTATTTTTTTGTTTTTTGTCAGGAAAAAAATTATTATTTTTCATTTATATTTTCCAATCGGAAAATTTATGGTGAGTAAACTATATACAGCATCTATTATTCCTACAAAATTTTAGGAAAAAAAGGTGGAGCTTTTGTGAATATTTTTTTCTTTTTTTCAAAAAAGAAGATTTCGCTATGTTAATTTAAGAAAAAAACACGTGTCTCCTTATTTTTCACGTACAAAAACATATTTCATAGACAAGCTAATCCTGAACATGTCACCGGCCAGCCTGCATGATTTGAAATGGATTCATTTGCATTTTTCGATATTTTAAAATCACTTTTACACATTCAAAATAATTTCGCTAAAATGAAAAAAATAAATAAATAAACGATTACGAATGAAAAAAAAAATAAAATGAGAGATTTGGCTGAGTATGAATAAAAAGTACCGAGGATTAACGGAGTTTTGGCAAAACACAATTTTCACATTCTGCCTCCTATTATTTTTCTATACTTTGTCACACTTGGCTTAATTTTTAGCCCAGTTATTCCGAAGTTAAAAGTTTTTTTAAAATATCGAAAAATGCCCGTAATTTCTTTCGGTTCCTTGGTTTTCTATATCTATATATCTAGTCGATCAATTGTCATATCTAAACATTGCCGACTGATTATACTTATTTATTTATAACAGTATATATAAACAAAATACTGATGGTTTGTTTTCAAAAGTACGAAAAAATGCGCAGTAATCTCAAAAGCGGAATACATGAATTACTTATCATTTGAACGCATTAATCTTTTAGTCATTGGCGTTGGAACCAGGACCCAACCTCAAAATAGAATTACCTCATTTTACTTCACAAATACAGGAATCACATATTTTTTAGATAATTAGGGCCTATTCCTCTTTTGAATAAAATCTGTATTCTGCGTGAAAAATTGGTTAATCTCAATAGTTTTTATGTAACATGTTTTGTTTTGGTTCCATCCCGAGAATTGGAAAAAATGTCTTACACAAAAACTATTGAAATTAGCAAATTTTTCACTCCTACTACAGATTTGGTTCAAAACAGGAATAGGCCCTAATTATCTAAACAAAATCATTTAATTATAGTATTTATATGGAATTAAAAATTGGAAATTAAATTTTTAGGTTTGGTCCTAGTTCCAATGCCCTTAACCCTATATATATAACACTCTGATTATTCTTATATTTAATAGTACAAAAAAGCGCATGCATGCAGTAATCTCACAAGCAGAATTAGTTATTACTTAGCGTTTAAACGTATGTATGAACCTTTCAGTCTTGAAAATCAGGTACTGCTCTTTACATATATCTATATAGGTACTGTTTTCTATATGTATATATCTATACAGTCAAATAAACCCTGATGTTAATTCACACTAATTAACACTTAACCCGTAAACCTGGGCCATTCATGTCCAAGCGAAAACTAAGTGACTGAGGACTTTACAAATGTAGGCAAACTTATCATTAAATCCAGGAGAATACTATATTGTTAATTGTAACTTATTTTGGAAGAGAACTAAAGGCGACCTTCAGAAACAGTATTTCGTGTTAAAATTGTTTATTAATATTAGTTATTCAGAGTTTGTTTTTGCTTTCTCTTCAATCTTGAGGTAAAATTTACAAATCTCTTCCGTTCGCTTTCATTTCAAAGAATCATTTAGAAATGATAAAATTACTAATTTTAGAAATAATATTTTCCTTAAATAAATTTTGTAAATAAAAACGTACCAAATAAATGCGCAGAGAAATTTTCTAGGAATAAAATAACAGGATGTCTACTCAAATCCTGGGAAAAAATTTCCTGATAATTCCAGGTTTTTTCCAGGTATCCCAAGTTTTTTCCAGGTATAATTTTTCATAGCATGTAGCCATACAAATATTTCGCATATTTTAAAACAATCGACTCGGATATGTATACAGTTTTGCGAATTATAATATTATAATGTTTTTTTCAGTTTCTAGGAATTGAATTAATATTACAAGATATTTTAAAATATTTTAGCGCGATCGACTAATTAAATAATACTAAAAAAATAATTAATGATTTCTTGAATTTTTCTCTTAAAGTCCATGAATTTGAATAATAATTCAAATAAATTTTTATTTTATATACTTATACTTAAAATGCAGTGCATATTTCGGTAACTGAAAAAGATCAATTTTCAAAAAAAAGAGCTGAATTTTGAACAAAAAAAGATCAGTTTTCAACAAAAATGAAAAAGTTACATTTTCAGTAAAAAAATGAATTTTCCAGAAAAAAACAGACTTATTTAAAAAACAAATTTAATTTAATTTTCAACCAAGTAGTTTTATTTTCAAACAAAATGATAAATTTTCAACTAAAATGATAAATACTTAGCTGTAATACTTGAATGTTAAACCAAGAAAATGAATTTTCTACCACAAAGACGATTTTTCAACAAAATACATGAATTTTCAACTGAAATGATTAATCTTCAACTGAAATAGTTGATTTTTTAACCAAAAAGATGAAAAACTAATTTGCAACAAAAACAAAACTAATTTTCAAGAACATTGTTACATTTTCAAAAATGTGATGAAGCTTCAACTGGAATAGTTGAATTTTCAACCAAAAAGATTAATTTTCTACCAAAAAGGCGAAAAAAAAAAACATTAATTCTCAATTAAGCAGTTGAACACACAAAAAATTTATTTTAAAAACAAATTGAATTTAACTATCAACCAAGTAGTTTTATTTTTCAGCAAAAAGATAAATTTTCAACTAAAATGATGAATACCTAGCTAGAATATTTGAATTTTAAACCAAGAAAATGAACTTTCTACCACAAAAACGATTTTTCAACAAAATACATGAAATTTCACCGGAAATGATCAATCTTTAACTGGAATAATTGATTTTTGAACCAAAAAGAAGAATTTTCAACCATGAAGATTATTTTTAATAAATAAGACGAATTTTCAATAAAATACATGAATTTTCAATTAAAAAGATAAATTGTCAATCAACAATTGAATAGTTGAACTTTCACTTGAAAATTAATGTTTAACATTAGATTACAAACAAGAAAGAATAATTTTCAATCCATAAGATTAATTTCTACTAAAAAAAGAGTAACTCTCAACCAAGTAATTAAATTTTCTTTCGGAAAATATGAACTTGGAACAAAAAATGCGGCAGCTGATATTTCACACAGAAAAGATTACAATTTTCAAAACAAAATAAGGGAATTCAACCAAAAAAATCGAATTTTCAACCAAATAGATGAATATAGCAATAGAGAGCTATACTTTTACAAATGAAGACTCATTTTCATTCAATTCAATGCTGCAATTTTTAAAAAGGTAGGAAACCTCTCAAAAATTTCCCTGACTTTAAAAAAAATTCCCTGACATTTCCAGGTTTTTCCAGGTATATTAAAATTCCCTGACAATTCCAGGTTTTCCATGTTTTCCAGGTAGGGTAGACACCCTGAATAAGCTCTATGACATGAGGATGAAATAAGAATGGCAACTTTCACCTAAAGAGAAAGCAGCAACGTAAAACTATACATAATTTTCAACAATGCTTTTTAAGGTTTTCCTGGACGAAAAATTTTCCAGTTACCGTTTTTTCTACAGTGAAGAAATCCTTTTAACTTAACATAGTGGACATTTTAGGTCTAGTGGAAGTAAGAAAATTGTGATTTTCATTTTATTACGGTGAAAAATCCCGGCGCTACAATCAAAAAAATTCGAAGGATCTCTTTTTTTCAACTTTAACAAGAATTCAATAACATTTTTCTATTTCAAGAATTTTTTGTTATTGATATAATCGAAGCGAGTTGAATGCTGTGAGAAATGAGATTTAAAAAAATTAAAATTGGTTGAAATTTGACTGAGGTATCGGATTTTAAGCTAAGTTAAGTTTAATTTTTATAAATAATAAAATTCTTAACATTATAATTGAATTTTTAACTTACAAATATGAGTTTTCAACCAAATGATCGAATTTTAAACCAAAAAGATTGAACTTCAACCAAAAATAGTTGCATTTTAAACGAAATAATTGAATTTTTAGGAGACAGTTTCATTCTTAAAGAAAAGGTGAATTTTAAATGAGTGAATGTTTCACAAAATATTTGAATTTTCAACTGAAAAGGATGAATTCTCAACGAATACTGTAATAGTATATATTGCAAAATAAAAGGCATGACTTTTTATTAAAATAAGAAAACTCACAGCAGTATTTGTCAAATTCAACTGCAAGCTGTTTCCATGCATGTGTATTGACTCCGGCTTTGGTTGAAATTAAATTTGTAAGTCGGTGCTTGTTTTCTGTGTCTCGCCACCAACACATGTAGAAGGGTATGCCATCCTTATCCCAGAAGATACACCCCCAATCTGCTGGCACCTCCGAATGTACGTTTTCTGCGTCAGTGCATTGTAGAAACTTCACAACCGCAAATGGCTTATCAAGAGGGATGGGTTTCTGAAATCATGGAATAAAAATGAGTCACCGAATTAATTTTTGGTTGAAATTGCAAACAATAGTGAAAGATCTTCCCGGTGTACACATAAACTTCAAAATTAAATTATTTAAAAGGGTTTATACAAAATCAAGAAAAACAGCCACACTGTTAAATAAGATAAAATGGACAAAATTTAAAAGATAGAGTCTACAAATGTGTTTCTTTTTTAATTATAGTTGAATATTTAATTGTTTATTTGGAGGATTTTTGTATTCATTTTTTATTTCGTATAAATTTAAATTGAGTAAAACTTATGTTTCAGTAAAACTCCTCCGAATAAAATTGTACATTATTTTCTCAAAAGACACAAACAACCGTCAATGATGGGACCCAGATAGCAAGCGTGCGACGCACGTTACTCGCACTGCATGCGAGGCACGCTGTGCGTGCCGAAACGCAGCGTTACCGCTCGCACTTCGTGCAGGCACATATGTGCGATGCATAGGAGTCGCATATCGTGATACCGCCTGATCACGTGGCAAGAAAAATCCATATAACATGGTGTTCCTTTCGGTTGCGGTGGTTAGGCTAGGTCGTTTATCGATTCGTTATTGAATGTTGACATTTTGCAGTCTTCTTGTTCGTGGGCACTTAGATATATTTCATAATTTATATGTACGTACAATTTATTTCGGAGTGCAAACGGTTTTCGTGTTCAGTTTATTTTATATTTCATTTGATATTTTAATACTTATATTTTGTAATGTATCGTTTAGATCATTTTGACTCGCAATGTATTTTTTTTAAGCGAAAAGAGAGAAATGATTTTTAAACATTGCTATATGTTTATCCAAACGTGTATAGCAAATAAGAGAACACTTTATTTCATAATTGACACAAATCCAGTCAGAGTTACGTGAAATTCTGAAAATATTGATTAAATAGGTACACATAACCTCAATTTCTGGTGCGGTAAACAAAACACCGCCGTAGATTGCACTTTCAAAAATCAAAATAAGTAGAAAATATACATTGAACATACTGAAAAATTTCCCTACCATACATTCTCTCGATTATTATAGTAGAGAACGCGCAGTTTTCGAAATTATGAAGAGATTCAAGACAAGGTAGATAAAGAATATTTTGTTTTTTCCCATTCCTCCCGCAACAAAATTTTTGTTTCAGAACGTTTTCGCACGAAACTTTTTTTGATTATCCTGTTACCTGCCTTTTATTCAACAATCTATATTTAAATATTGTACATATATATATATATATATATATATATATATATATATATATATATACCGTCCGCAAGAACCTGCAACGTGTACTCGCATTATACCAGCACGACGTGATATACGCATGACGTGCGACGCACCTGTCACGCATATGAGGACGCATCTGTGTCATTGCTTGCGTGCACGCCGTGCGACAAAATCCGCACGCGTGCGACGCGTGTGCGTCGCACTATGCGCGCATATTGCTATCTGGGGAATTGCATCAAAATTACAATTCTTATCCAAAAGCAAAAAAAAAACAATACACCAAATCAATAAGTGCATATTCAACTATTTGTTTGAAAAAGGAATATATGGATTATCTTTCAAATTTTGTTATATTCAACAATGTGTCAACTTTTCTCGATTTAATATAAACCATTTCAAATATTATTGAATGTTGAGGTTATGCGTGAGGGTACAGTTTCCTTATCGTAATAGAGTTTTTATAAAACAGAACCTGAATATCGTTTATAGAAGAAAAAATCAAACATGAAAATAACATAATCCGTTTACGTACGTAATTAGCTGGATTTTCTGAATCCATCAGTGATACTTTCGTGATACACTTTTTTCGCTGATAATAACCGTTCGATCTATACTTAACACCACGTTTTACACATGCATACGAAAATTTAGAGGCGCTATAATGCTATAATTTTGAAATTCCCTTTCGTCCCAATCGGCCGCTGTGATTCGTTTACGAGAACTGAAAACTTCCACTTCATACTCGTCCACCAATAGCAGAACCGACATTCCGCAAAGACTCAGAATGGCGGCAGCCACAGCGGAGTAATGCATAACCTCAAACTCCAAGCCCGTATTTTAGGTTTTATCGCCTTTTCGATACCAAAAGGATTGTGCCGCAGGTGTTACGCATAAATATTGTAATTATACATACATTAATGCAGATCAGTGTTTAACTGAAGGAATTGGATATATGCTTTGAAAGCTTATCTCAGGTAAGTGCCTTTTCATGCTTTTCATATATATATATATATATATCATTATAGGCTATGACAGTTGACATTTCCTATCCAAACAGTCAATTCGGTTGAAGAATAAAATACTTGGTTGAAAAGTCGCCTTTTTGGATACATTGAACTGTTTTTTATTTTAAATTGAAATATTTTGTGTTTATAATCTCAATTATTATATTTTTTGTTGAGAATTCTGTTACGTCATGGAAAACGTAAAATACTTTCCTTTTTAATTAGGTTCCTCGTTTTAGTTGAGATCGAAGATCTCGCACAGGGAAGAGGAAACAGTAGCCAATAAATAAATATAGATTAGTTTAAACAATTTATTATAATCAATTACACTT
>CAKNXH010051451.1:87-22299 GCA_932178445.1 Andricus quercusramuli | reverse complement strand
TTGCACCGGCACTTCACCACTCTCACTTTTGCGACGTTTGTTGCCAGTCATGATGCACAAACGGATGCGCTCCACGCGCCTACATCCGACGCATAAGGATTTCTTTAGAAAAGATCACTTCGTCCTTACAGGTTTGGGCCTCAATTCAATCAATTCATCCAATTCAATCGCAATCGAATTCAATTCGCAATCATTCTTTCAAAAATTTCTTGTTTGCAGAGTTTTTAAATTTTCGGAAGTTTACATTTTTTACATATCTATAGGTATGCCCTCTATAGAGATAAAAAAGGTACCCAATTTTTTCTCATTTTACTAACTTATTTTCTGAGATAATTTCTATTAAATTCACCCCCGTTTACCAGTGCCTGAAATGCACTAGGGAAAAAATCGCCAACACCCAGGAATACAAATTATATATTAAGCTAATTTAAAAATTTGCAATTTTGATATTTAATGAGATTATCTTTATAACTTGTGATTTCAAGAATTTGCATATGATAATTTTTTTGTTAAATAAATAATGCAGGAAAAAATCGACAAGATCCAGGTCTCGAAATTATAATTATAGAAAATTTTCTGCACTTCTATGGACGATTGAAATATCCCGCAAATAAAATTCCCTACATATAATTGCCGAATTATAAAATCTACGAACCAGATTAATTTTTGTTTAATATTCAAAGTTTTAAAAAATTATTGCTTGAATTTAAAATAAAAATATGTAATGCTACAAAAATTGTATAGAAAAATTAATGTAAAAACACGCGTGCGCTCAAATTATGAGGTGCTGATTACAAATATACGATAGAGAAAATAGGCGCACATTTGATTTTTAAGGTCAAAACCCCAAGAAATCATAAGAATGTAATGCCTTTCCGCTTAATTTCAGGAAATAAACAATTACAAAAAAGCTTCAAACGGAAGTTGTAGATCCCCTGGAAATACACCTTTTATGTAATATACAGTATCACTGCAAACCAATATTCTGCATGACATCCCTACCCCCTTCCAAATAGTGTGGCCACAATCATGTGATGAAATAATAAAAAATGTCAGATAGAACATTCAATACAGGTCCAATAAATACGCATATTGCTTTGTTATTGAATTCATAAAACAGAAATGGACAAGCCTTTAGCTCCGGTAATTAGCAAAAGAAAAGGATTTAATGGCCTAAGTTAAATTAGCAGTAAGTACGAAATTAATAGGCACGGCACACAGATTTAACTTATAACAGAAAGCATGTTTGGTACGGAAAGAGGAACCTTCGTCAGAAATATTTGTTGGCCCTGAAAAGGGCCGATTATTTCAATGTTTTGTGCAGGTCGGAATTAAGCACGTTCTCCACGAATGCGACGAGCCAATTGGATGTCCTTGGGCATGATGGTGACGCGCTTAGCGTGGATAGCGCACAAGTTGGTATCTTCAAAGAGACCAACCAAGTAAGCCTCGCTGGCTTCCTGAAGAGCCATGACAGCAGAGCTCTGGAAACGCAAGTCAGTCTTAAAATCCTGAGCGATTTCACGAACGAGACGTTGGAAGGGCAATTTGCGGATCAAAAGCTCAGTGCTCTTCTGGTAACGACGAATCTCACGAAGAGCGACAGTTCCTGGCCTGTAACGGTGAGGTTTCTTGACTCCTCCAGTTGCTGGTGCACTCTTGCGAGCGGCTTTGGTGGCCAGCTGCTTCCTAGGTGCCTTTCCACCGGTAGATTTACGAGCGGTTTGCTTGGTACGAGCCATTTTCAGAATCGATGAGAACTACGTAACGGCGAGAATCCAAATGCAGAATAAACCGCGAGCCCATAAAAGGCGCTTATTTATTCGTTTTGCAACCAGTGGCGCTAGAGAAGGGAGTACGCGTTGCTCATTGGATAGGGCGATGAAGAAGAGAGTCCGCGTCGCTGATTTACTGGGGATACCAGAGAAGGGAGGACACACCGATGATTGGCTACCGGAAACATGGAGGGGATAGGATTCGCAGTGTGCAGTTCTCGTGGGTATATAACGAAGCCCACAGACTGTTTTTAGCATTCCGAGTTCTGCTTTTTGTGTGAGTACTTCGTACTTCCCCAATTTTCTGAAAAATGACTGGTCGTGGTAAAGGAGGAAAAGGTTTGGGAAAGGGAGGAGCAAAGCGTCATCGTAAAGTTCTTCGTGATAACATCCAGGGAATCACGAAGCCCGCCATCCGCCGTTTGGCTCGTCGTGGTGGAGTCAAGCGTATATCTGGCTTGATCTATGAAGAAACCCGAGGTGTCTTGAAGGTGTTCCTTGAAAATGTCATCCGTGATGCAGTCACCTATACCGAGCACGCCAAGAGGAAGACCGTCACCGCCATGGACGTTGTCTATGCTTTGAAACGTCAAGGACGTACTCTGTACGGTTTCGGCGGTTAATTATCGTTTCTTCGCCTTTAACAAAACAAAACAATCGGCCCTTTTCAGGGCCACCAATTCTTTCTTACGTTGGATTGCTCTTTGTCTGTTCAGACATTTGTCTTTTTTAGTTACGTACGAATAGTTTAAAATGAATTTTTATATGTGAAAATTATTTTTTTAACAGAAAGTATAACGATTCAACTTTTAGCTGAAAATTGCAGTGTTTGGTTTAAAAATCAATGTCTTTTGGACAGAATTCATCTTTTTGGTTGAAAATTCAACTATTTTATGAAAAGCTTATCTTTTGATTAAAGATGCAAATAACTGTTTGGTTGAAAATTCATCTGTTCTGGTTGAAGATTCATTTGCTTCGATTGAGTTTTTACTGTTTTATTAAAAATTTAGTACTTTTTTATTCAATTCAGCTGTTTTTGATTTAAAATAAAAATATTTTCTTGCTTAAAATGTCAACTATTACATTTTTCGTTGAGAACTCATCTTTTTTCATTGGAAATTGAACTACTTGTTTGAAAGTTAAACTACTTTGTTGATTATTAGAAAACCGTATTCCATTTAAAGAAGTTAAAATCAAGACAATAAATTTTTAACCAAATTAATTTTCAACCAGACGAATTTCCGGCAGAATACATAAATTGCTGCAAATATTTCTATTTATGTTCTTACTAAAAAATTAGAAATTAGATGAACAATTTCCAAATATTTCGGAAGTTCAAGTACAACGAATCAGGTATCTTCCCCTCTCCGACGTCAGATGTGTCAACAGGCCCTCATAAATCTTGTTGTTCGACTGGTCCCTAGTCGGCCTAGTCCTTCACGGTCATTATACCTCCCTCTGGAATAAAATATATTTTGAATTTGAGTACAAGCAAAATTCAGACCGCCCGGTGTGAAGGACGCCAAGGCGTAATTCACCGTGACCGTAACCCTTCGCTCAATTCCTGGAAAACTAAGAAAAAAAAGGTGGCAGTCATGCACTTGTCGTGGCAGTCAGCACCTGCTGAAAGTGGTGAGCCCTGTCGTCGTAGGGCAGGGCTCACCACTTTTAGCAGGTGCAGACTGACACGACAAGTGCGAGACTGACAGAAAGTTTTTCCGTCATTTTTTTCTTCGGTTTCCAGGAATCCTGGAAAGGGTTACGGTCTTTACGGTCACGGTTCATTTGGGCTTATTGTTCACACCGAAGGGTCTGATTTTTTTCTACTTGAGTCCGCAATACATTTTTTCAAACTGTAATTTACCGTGAAGGATTAGGGACTAGTCGAAGGACAAGTTCGACGAAAATTTATTGGGGTCTATTTGACCTAGTCTTCGTTACTGACACTGTCAGTCTTGTCAGTCAAAGACTGCATTCTGGCGAGCCCTGTCGTAGGGCAATGATGGGGGTGTACTAAGCAGGTACAAAAATGCGAATTTGAAAGAATCGCAAATTATTTTTCACCCATCCACATCGTTCATCAAAATCATTAATGTTCATGTAATTTCTCTAGGAGTAGCTTCAAAAAAAAAAAGTTTGATTAAGATACTTAAGCAACAGAAAATTCTGCGTAGCATACAATAATCTGAAATCCGAGCCACAAAAAATTGTAGCAGGCGTACCGCAAGGCTCAATATTACATTGGCCCAATCTTGTTTATATATTACATCAATGACATTAAAGAAAAAGAAAACAAATATAGCTATATTCGCGGACGATACCTACGCTTCCTCTTGGAAAAAATATGGCAGTAAGGCACCTGCAAAAAACTTGAACAAATTAGTGAGATACTATCCTAAGTGGAAAATTAAAATTAACACAAAGAAAACTGATTTTATAATTTTTAGTATAAAAATCCAAAGATAAAGGGGGGATACTACTATATGCTCTCATAATATAATAACTGCAACAAATCTGTGACAGAAAACTATAAATCTTGCTAACAGTGTACATATTAAGATGTGTTTAGGCTAAGATAGGTTAAGCTAGCATAAGTTACATAAACATCTTATGGGCTTTTTACGTTCCGACCCTTGCCGACAATGAAACAAAAAAACGTATCACTGATTACTACAGTAAATTACACCTTCAGATATAAATATTCTACAGAGTTCACGAGCGAGACGATACGAGAATCGATCGATAATTCTTTGAATCTCGGTTTGCCATTACGATACTCTAATATCGTCTCGTCTTATTCGATCGAGATTCTTAGGAAAACGATCGATCATAACGAGATTCTCGTTTTTCACCAGCTATTTTTGAAACAAAAATTTTGATTTACACACAAAATTGAGTTTTAGTGTTTTAAATACATTTTCGATCAATATTTTCATTATTATGATACTATTAAAAACAACTATGCTATTCAAATTTATTTTTCTATAGGAAACTTTGCTTTTCTGTATTTTTATATTTATAATTGATATTTTTGGAATACAAACAAAAATATTATAACTATATTATATGACATTTGCCCTTACAACATTTTTTTAATGTAAAGAGAATGCTGAATTTTTGTTCGTTACAAATAGTTCATCCTGACAAATTAAATTAAACCAATTTTTACTATGTTGGTATAATGTTATTTAACAAATTATATCTATCTATTCAAACTACTAGAAAGATGCAATGTTTTACGGAAATAGTATTTATTTTGTTCTTAATTTTCATATGAAAGTCTCATATCTATATTATAAAGAAAATTGTACAATTTTTTTAGAATGCAGTTTATCTTATAGAATTTATTTGGATATATGGATAAAAAAAATACTTTTTTACAGTAACTTAACATAACGTCTTTGGACTGCTCATTTAAATGTTAGAGAAACCTTTACGACAGTTCTGCTCTTTCCGATATTATCGTTGGGAATTGATCGGAAGTTAGACATGAGACGATATGATTGGTAACAAATGAATGCACGAGAAGTTAGTTTTAGAATATGTTTCGAAAACCAACGAGACCGATGGAAATGTTAAGAATTTTCGTATCGAAATGCAGCACTATACGTCGACGCCAAATCGTTCTCTCGTAGAAACAAATAAATATATATTTTTACATTCTCATTCTAATGAGAAGGTATTGGTTTTATGTAAAATTTTACTTGATCGGTTTTCATCAAATCTCCACGTTTTGAGACCCTCTGAGTCAGAAAAAACGATTTTTACGAAGGTGTCTGTCTGCCTGTCTGTAGTTTGTGGAGGTTGACTGTAGGCACGATAACTTTCGAAAAAATAATGAGATTGGATTGTGCTTTGGCATACTTTTTTAGGGCCTGAAAAGAAAGAACAAGTTCGTTAACCAGCTAATTTGGATCAAAATTAACAAATTTAGAGAATTTTGAAATTTTTTGAGACCATTTTTTTTAAGATTCGAAAGTTCTATGTACGTGGCTATTCACAGTAACCGAAAACTCGAACAATTTATCTCGATGACTTTTTCAGATAAAAAAAAAATTACCGGAGTTACAGCATTTTCAAAATTCCATAAAACACACGAAAATGAACATTTTAACCCGAAAAACGCACCAATTGAAAAAAAAAGTCAGGGAGAGAAAAACTTTTCTTTTTGAACACCCTACAATATATTCATAACAACTTTTTGAATTTTTCGAAAAATCAAAAAATTCAAATTTTGATCGCACAACTATTAACTATTAACGCAGTGCTACAACTGCCAACAATTCGGATATTGAAAAAGCGTTCGGCACAGAGGGTTGATATGCAAGCTCAGGAAACTTAAAATTCCCATGTACATAGTTAAAATACTTGTCAGCAGTTACTTAAGCAATAGAAAATTCTGCGTAGCATACAACAATCGCAAATCCGAGCCACAAAGAATTGTAGCAGGCGTACCACAAGGCTCAATATTAGGTCCAATCTTGTTTATATATTACATCAACGACATTAAGAAAAATAAGAAAACAAATATAGCTATATTCGTCGACGACACAGCTATCTACGCTTCCTCTTGGAAAAAATATATGGCAGTAAGGCACCTGCAAAAGCATTTGAACGAATTAGTGAGATACTATCATAAGTGGAAAATTAAAATTAACGCAACGAAAACTGATTTTATCATTTTTAGTAAAAAATCCAAAGAAAAAGGAGAGGATATCCTCTTAATAACAATAGATAATGTAGCAATACGTCACCAAACATCTATCAAATATCTAGGAATGATATTAGACTGTAAGCTTTTATATAGACAACACATTAGAGAAGCATGTACAAAAGGTTATAAAATGTTAAATTTAGTATATAGCTTATTAAATAGAAAAAGTGCCCTTAGCATTAAGAACAAGCTTATTCTTTATAAAACATTTATCAAGCCAGTATTATTATACGCTGTACCTGTTTGGAGCAGTGCCTCTACATGTCACATCGAAAGACTGTCAACTCTAGAAAATAAGCTGCTACGGCGGATCTCAAATGCGAACCCAAAAAAGCGTAATGTAGATATTAAGAAAGAACTCAAAATAGACGATATATCCATTAATATACTTGAAATGACACGCAAATTTTATACTTATCAACTAGGCAACTTTGTAGCACTCAAAAACATTCATTTATATAATAAAGATAATGCTCCTTTTAAAATAAAACACAAAATACCTTACGCTCTCATAATATAATAACTACAACAAATCTACGACAGAAAACTATAAATTTTGCCAATATTGTACATATTAGGATATTTCTAGGTTAAGATAGATTAAGCTAGCATAAGTTACATAAATATCTAATGGGATTTTTTACGTTCCGACCTTTTTGCCCAAAATTAAGAAACGAATCACTGTTACTACAATAAATTACACCTTTAGCTATAAATATTCTACAGAGTTCACTGAGAACTGGGCGCAGAATTTCATTTATGTATATATGTAAGCATCCATGTACACTTACCAATGGACATATGAATAAAATGGTTTTAAAAAGTAAAAAAGTAAGTGTTTCTATCATACAGAGCCGAGCGTCGACCCGAGTCGAAATATAGGCCATACTTTGACGCTCTTCACGCTCTCATTTGTAGAGGCTAAGGTTTCAAAGTAGAAGCTATTCCAATGCGATTTTTGCCCCTACTTTGGCGCTCTAATGGGCACAAATTTCCAAATCTTCCACTTGGAGCGTCAAAATAGGGGCTCAGTTTTTGCTTCTACTTTAATGCTCCACATTCTACCTTCCCGGACAAAATGAAATTATTCGACGAAAGATTAACAAGAGTAGAGTATGATGAAAACATAGCGACATTTGCGCAATATTTTAAGTTATTTTGCAGAATCATTCAACAACAATTTCTTATTGAGCGTTGAAAACAACCTGTATCTAATATTGAGAAAATGAATATACAACATAATTTTGGTTTTTTCATTCGTCAACAGATCCTAAGTTTTATGCAACTTAAAATGAAAACTACTATTTGTTGTTAAATGAAGATGCAAAATGTTATGAAATATGTACACAATATCACAGTGTCCTCGTTTCACTCAACTTTTGTTAATCTTTCGTCAATTAATATGTTTTCCGAGCACTTTTATATTCCTTTCGCTGATGAGTTATAAATCCTTTTTTCCTTATAATTTTTGTATTGGAATCTTTTCAAATAGAACGAAGTAATTATTGATATCACAAAATGAACAATTATAAACCTGTAACAGTGTGTTTCAAAAACGAACAAAGTTCTATAATGAAGTAAAACATATTATGATATAAATATCGAAGTACACATATTATAGAACAGCACAAGTTTGATTATCCTGCTCGTTTTTTTTTTGCGATTCCACTTGTACTAATGTTGGTTTTTTGCCTTCGGAACCCATATAAATATGAACTTATTAATTATTTTTATTGTTCAATCACATATACGTAGAAGACGTTTATACATTTTAATATTCTTTCAAAATGATAAATTTCCAATAATCTTAAGAAAATAATTATTATTACTACAATAGTACTAAGTAACAAAATTAAGTTGGGTGAAGGCCCCGTTAACTAAAAATGTTACTGTGTTGTGTTCTTAATAAAAAATATAGAATAAAAATAAAATCTGGATTTAAATCACAATTATGTTAATTTTTGGCCATGACCTCTATAACTTTTGACCTAATGAAGGTAATTATTATTTTCTTTCATATTCGAATAGCGTTTATCGTCTTCTTTCAAAATGCGATAGAGATTTGAAAAAAGGTTCAAAATTAACAAAATGGAAGCGGTTTTTCTCAAACAATTTAAAAATCGATTTTCTCAAAAAACCCACATTTAAATATTTACCAATTTTGTTTGAGCTCTTGCTTTGGTAATAGTTTAGCTCGCAAGATGCTTATAAAATGCCTTTCATCTATTAGCAGAAAATTTGAAAAACATTTAGAAGAATAAAAAGTGTGGGGCTTTCAAGAAAATCTTTTTCATTCGTTTCTTCGAATTTTGAAAACATGAAAAAATACATTTTCTGGAAAACCACACTTTTTCTATTCTTCCAACAAATTTGGAAAAGTTTCTAATCATAGAAGAAAGGCATCTTATCAGCATCATGCCAGCAAACTTACAAGATATCTTCATTATCAAAGTAAAAGTTCAAGAAATGGCAAAAAATTGAAAGTGGGTTTTTTGAGAAAATCGATCTTTCATCTTTCAAGAAAAAACCCTTTTGTTAATTTTAAACTTTTTTTCTATATTTTATCGCGCTTTGGCAGAAGACGATGAACACTATCAGAATCAAAAATAAAATAATAAATATCTCAATTAGGTCAAAAGTTATAGAGGTTTGAAGAAAAAATTGAGTTTTTGCACGAAATTCAAGCACAAAATTCAAATACGCATAACTTTTTGGGATTGTTTTTTTGCAAATCGGAAAAATACGTATCGCCTAATAACCTCCGAAAAATAAAATATTTCCTCCCGAGAGATTCTGCGATTCCAAATGCGGAACCCTGCCTGATTTAAAATGGATTCGGTCGCCTGAAGAATAAAGTTAAATAGTTTCAGAATCGAATAGAAAAAAGAAATGACATAATAGGGTACAATTTTGAAAATAAATATGATTAAAGAAAATTTAAATGGCGGGATATTTAAAAAAAAATTATTAAAATAAGTTGTAAAAATTTAAATATTGTCAATATTATTTATTGTGGTATTGGAATGAAAACATTATGAATTATTTTTAACAAATTCTGTAAATAAGTAATGGAAGTTAATAGAAATAAAATTATCTTTTGATGGTTTTGCAAAAAAAAATAAGTAACTAATTATGAAATAATATGCATACAAAGTATTTTTTTAGTTGAATTAAATGCAAGTAAGTTAGATTTCGAGTCATTATTATGAAAAAATTTAATTATATAGTACAATGTAAAGTAAAGTGATCTATTTACCGCTAATAGCTGGCACTTTCGCTTCCAACTGAATTGTTTTTTTTCTTTCAAATCATTTGACTTTAAAAGAGCTACTCAGCATACTTCTCTACTTTCCTTGGGAATCATTGATAATTGAATGACATCTTGTTTTTTATCATTTATCCACCAGACCAGCGCAAACTTCTTTTCTCTTGAAGCCATTTCAGATATTATTATTTTAATATTTATCACGAAAACAAAGATATTTTCATTGACTATAACCACTAAAATTGACATTTCTACAAACTGCGGTGTTCCAGCTGGGAGGAAACAACAAAGTATTTGTTACGCGAGCGCAGGCGTCAAAAAAAAAAAAAAAAGGGGTGGGGATGAGGGGGCCCCAACCATCGCCCCCTCTTGTGAGATCCAATGCACGGGAGTGGGCGGCTGGCGCGGCGAAGCCGCGCCAGTCGCGCACTCGCGATTAATGATCTCCCCGAAGAATGATCGAACAGGAAGAAGTTGTTGTGTGTTACCCGTTTGGGCATTGTTACACAATCTGAGAGAAATTTGACATGACTGGAATTTAAAGTGACGTTTATTATTTGTGGGAAAAAAGCCCGCAGGCGGGAAAAAACCACAAAATCTGTTAATTTGTTTTATGAAAGAAGAGGTGAGAGTATAGAAGAAGAGGGGAAAGGGTGTAGAGGGGTCGAAAAAGAGGAAAGTAGCTAGTAGGTCGGGGGTGGTAAGGCCACCTCGACCTGAGTGACTTATTTCATGAGGAAGTCTTTTGGCATCGCGTGTTTGCGAAATGGATCAAAATTATATTTCCCAAGAGAGGAAATATGTTCAAAAGGTGAAGATGAAGCGGATTCGTAGAATTTAGTGGCGGTTTCTTTAATATACTCTGAAATGTATGGTAATTGGAATTCTCTGTGAAGGACATAGTTCTTAGTATACCTAGGGGTTTTTGTGATACGTCTCAGAAATTTATTTTGAATTATCTGAATGTGATGAATATTGCTTTTTGACGCGCCTCCCCATATTGTACATGCATAAGTTATGATTGGTCGGATAAACATTTTGTAGATTAGGATTCCATATTCAGGTTTTAGACTCGAGTGTCTATTAATAATAGGATTGAGGCGTGACATGACTCCGAGGGCTTTTCCCTTAGTCTCCTGGATATGCTGTTTCCAGTTTAGGCGTTTTTGAAGTTTACCTCCTAAATATTTTATGGAGTTTTTCCATTCTATCGGTTCGTTAAACATTTTGGGTGGTTCTATTTTGGCTGGTCTTCTGACTGAGAAAAGAATTGATTCTGACTTTGCTACATTTATTTTTATTCTCCAGAGTTTAGCCCAAGCCTCAATGACTTCAAGAGCTTTGTTAAGCAGTTTTAAAATTTTTTGAACTGACCAGGAGGAAGTGAATAGTGCGGTATCATCTGCGTATAATCCAATTGAAACTTCGGGAACCTCAGGGATGTCGTTTACGTAGATAGTGAAGAAAACCGGTCCTAGGATGCTGCCTTGAGGCACACCCGCGCGGATAGGTTTCTCTTTTGAAAGTGTCTGGCCTATTTTGACTGAGAATTTTCTATTGGAGAGATAGGAATGTATAAAATGAATAAGCCCTCTTGGGAATTTGTAGCTTATTAGTTTTCTGAGCAGTCCTACATGCCAGACGCTATCAAAAGCTTTTTCTACATCGAGGAACACAGCTCCAGTATGTTTTCTACGATTGAAATTTAAGCTAATGGCTTCGGTGAGCTTGAGCATCATATGCTGCGTAGAGTGACCTTTTCTAAAACCATATTGTTGTGGTTTAAGGATGCTGTTTTCCTCGAGGTGATAGTTTATGCGAGTAAGTATTATTTTTTCAAAGATTTTACTCATTGTATTAAGAAGGCTAATGGGCCTGTAGCTGGTTGGATGATATGGATCCTTGCCTTTTTTCTGAAAAACTAGAACGTGAGCTACTTTCCAAATTTCAGGGAAGTAGCTTAGTTGTATACAGGCATTGAAGATAAGTGCAAGGAGAGTTAAGCACGAGATAGGAAGCTTTTTGAGGACTAAATTTGAAATTGAATCAGGGCCGGGTGCTTTGTTATTTTTAGTTTTTTTAATTTGTTTGGATAATTCCTTGTAGGTTATTTTTTTGAAATTATCGTTGCTTGGGATTTTCAGAAAGTCTGAAACTATTTTTTCGCATTCGGTGATGTGTTGCGGGTCAGATGGCTCATCATGTGGAGTGAAGTTACTCTCATAATTTACTGCTAGGAGATTTGCTTTGTCGGTAGGGGAAAGCGCAAACGTTTGATCCGGTTTTTTGAGAGGGGGGATATTAGTTCGCGGCTTCGTTAGGGCTTTAGTCATGCGATATATTGAGTTATCTTTAATTTGAAGTTTAGTGACTTCTGTATTCCAGTTTTTGCATCGGTGCTCTCGAATTTTGATTGCAATAGGTTTCCGAAGACGGTTAATGATATTTTTAAGAATACAACTTTTGGTTCTCTGATGTGTTCGGCTGAGTTTATTACGCGTGTGGATAAGGTCTTCAATCTCGGGGCTGAGAGGTGGATCGTATTTGTTAATGGTAGTCTGAGGGACTGAAGCGTGAATGGCAGTTTTTATGCTAAAGGTGAGATTAAATATGGCCTCGTCAATGTGTGTAGCATTTGTTAGTGAAGGTTCAAAATTAACGTGAGTTTCTAGGGTCGAGTTAAATGTTTGCCAATTTGCTTTTGCAAAATTAAAGCGAGGCGCGACCGGAGCTTTTTCACAGTTAGTAAAAAGGCTTAGAAGAACTGGTCTGTGGTCTGAGTCTAATTCATCAATAGTGAGAGTATCATGGTTATAGAAGTTATTTTTGGTAATTGCGAAATCAATGAGGTCGGATTTATGCTTTGTATTGTGTGGGAAAAAGGTATGCGAGTATGGTGCTGAAACTGAGAGATTCTTATGATTTATGAAATCAAATAACTTTTTCCCAATTTTGTTCGTTGTTCTGCTATTCCAAGCTAGATGTTTGGCGTTTAGATCACCTGCAGCGATTACCGAGGGCGCTAGTTCAAATACTTTTTTGTAATCATTTTTTATAAATTCGCGAGACGGAGTTTGGTAGAGCGAGACAATAGCATATGGTTTCCCGTGTATTTTTATTTGTATAGCCGTAGCTTCAAGGGCTTTAAGTTCGGGAATTATTAGTTCGTGATGGTCAATATTTTCCTGAATTAAGATCGCGGTACCTCTGTTGGTGTTATTTCGGTATAATTTGTAGCCACGAACGAGATTGATTTGAGTAGATTCGCGGAGTAAGGTTTCATTCAGTAAGCAGATGGTGATTTTATTCTTGTATAGGTATGTAGCTAATTCGTGCCTCTTTTTAAGGATGCCCTGAGCATTCCAGAAAAGGATTTTTAGGGTGTCGTTATTGAAGATGGCCATTTTCGATAGCAAGAGAAAGTATATTACTTATAATCTCGGCGGTTGAATTTATAGCTTCGGTGATGTTGATTTTCCCCCCCATAATATCAGTGGTTAGAGTTGTCGCTCTTTTTAATAGATTTACAAGATTTATTTTGATATCCTGAGTGGGTGTATTATTATTGGGGACAATAGTTGGAATAATTTTAATTTGTGGGCTTGGAGTTTTCTTGGCGGTAGCTGGTTTAGCGTGAGTGCTAGCAATTTTCGGTGTTTTGGTTGGTTTCACACTTTGAGGTTTGATCGTGTGTGCTTCTAAGGTAGAGGCGACTGCAGCACTGTAAAGTGGTAATTTGGTCTGTGGGTGGGCACTAGCTAGTGGGGTTAATTCCCGTAAATGTTTTTTTTTTTGAGCGGTCTGTACAGATGATTTATTAGGCAAAGTATCTTTACGCGGATTTGTAGTTTTAGATTTATTAATTATGGGTTTCCTGGAAGCTTTTTTAAAAGCAGAACAACCTCTGTAATTGGCAGGATGGTCTCCAGCACAGTTAGCGCAAGTGGCCGGCGATTTAGGATCCTTTTTGCATGAGGAACTCTCGTGCGTGCCACCGCACTTCACACAGCGTGGAGTGGCGTGGCACACGTCAGAAACATGATGGAACCTTTGGCACTTGAAGCACTGGGAGGTTTCCTTTGGTTTAACGTAGGGCTCCACTTTTATTTTTATAAATGCAATAGATTGCAGATTGAGGAGCTCTTTAGCTTGTGGGGTATTTGGCACCGTTACCAGAAGCATTGGTAAGGCCTTTTTAGTTTGTCGGTTTCTCATGCGAGCAACTGACGTAATTGCGAACCCTTCCTCTGTAAGTTCAGAGTGAACTGAGTCTTCCGGGAACGCGATGGGGATATTTCGAATCACTAGTTTGATGGGCGGAGACTCAATGCTTTTATATAAGTAATATTGAAAGCCTTGCTGCTCTAGATTGGAAATGATTTTTCTATAGTCTTCGATATAAGAAACTCGAACGGAATAGATATCTGACCCGAGGTTGTATACTATAGGTTTAAATTGGGTAGAGTCCTTTAGTAGTTTGTGCAGAATTGTATAGGGGTGGTTGCCTTCATCTACAATGACATTTATTGGGGGAATTTTACCCGGCCCTGTAGGGTTTTTGCTATTAGAATTGGGGTTTTTTGTATCTGGGGCTGTTTTTGAATTTGGCAGTGTTAAACTCATGATTGACGTTCTTGACGTCCTACTACTTCCGTGAATTGAGGTGGCAGAGGATTGACCACTACTAGCGCTGTCCGAAGCGTTATGAGATGTTCTGGAGAGCTTTCGTTTTTTGCTCTTTGATGTGACAACGGAGAAGTTGTCTTCTATTTCCATGTTGGCGCTCATTCCTGCCGGGCAGGAAACTGGGTTTGGGCTCTGTGACATTGGTGCCACAGAGCGCAGGTGCTTTGATCAATCAACTTGATGCGTCTGATAGACCAGAATCTATCAATCTATCATGAGCATCAGTTGATCCATCAAATACGATTATAATCAAGGGCCTAGCCCCACTCAAGAATTCGAATAAGATTTCACTCAAGAGCGACTTCAAAGGCAGAATCCATCAAGTGGAAAGGAGAAATTCCTCGATCTTGACCTATCTTCCGCAGGCGTCAAGGCAGCGACGCCATATTTTAGCGTGAAAATTTAAAATTTCAGTTACTGTATGCGAACTGCAAAGGTAGCGAAGTCAATAAATTAAAGTTAAGAATACGTCAAAGCAGTTAGATTCCAGCTCTAATTATATCGGAGAAATGTTTATTTCCTTATTTCTAACCGTGTGTCTACTTTCGGGACCATTGTCGTTAAAAACCGCCCAATCAGACAAACGGCACCTGGTGCCGACTGTAGCAAAAGAAAATATATATGAAGATAATATCAAAGATAACATTATACAGTTATAGGTACGTGATAGTCGCTATCCTATCTATTTCATAAAAAAAGTTAATCTACAGAGTAAAAAATATATCAGAGCAATTCCATTTCAAATCATCTAAAGAATTTCAGCCATTGTTGATAGTTGTGCTGAAAATTCTAGTATCCGTCCTCTTAGAGTAGACGTTGCAAGGAAAAAACCCAAAATGATGGTTGAAAAAATCCAAAAACTTAGGAAATATTCAAAATTAAAATTTTTGGTCTTTTCTTCTTTAACTTTCATAACTTTGGTGATTTTAATTATATTAAGGTCTATTTTTTCAATTATTCGTAATAGGACGCAGTTTTAGAAATATATTTTTTTTTTAACTGCGTCCTATTACGAATAATTAAAAAAAATGACCTTGATATCACTCAAATCACGAAAGTTTTGAAAATTTTAGAAAAGAGGACCAAAATTTGCAATTTTTAATATCCCTCAAGTTTTTGGATTAAGAAAAAAATTATTCTAGCGTTTTTCTTTCAACACCTTGAAGAACGTATACTAGAATTTTCATCTAAATTACTAACAATAGCTGAAATCCTTGAGATGATTTGACATGGAATTGCTTATGATTACGATATTTTTTAAGAAATGTGAAGAGATCGACTTTTGAGGTTAGAACTTTCATTCAAGACCCTCCATTCAACTTAACAAATTTTGAAATTACAATTCACAACAAAGATAAATATTATGAAAAAGAAAAGATAAAACATTAGTGTTGATCCAATTTTCCTCTGAAATAGATGTCTTGATATCATATCAAACTTTTTATTTGATTTTTGTTAACAAAAATTATTATAAAGTGTTATACAGAGATTAAGAAGAGTTTATCGAGGAGTTAAAAAAATTATTCTTGACATTTAGAGATTGAGACGTGTCTAAGGAGGAGTTAAAAATATACAAAAAGTTACAGAGCGTTAAAAGAGAACTTAAAAATTCTGTGAAGATTATAGAGCTTCAAAGGAGTGGTTAATAAAACTCAAGAACGTAGAGACAAGCTCTGCAATGTAGGGGCTAAGACTTCAGTAGAAGCAAAATAGAATGAAAATATCTTTAAGAGCGGCTAAGTAGGAGCTAGTAGAATAAGCAGCTCCAAAGTAGAGGCAATACTTCCACTTAGAGCATCAAAGTAGGGCCTATACTTCGACTCGGGGAACGCAAGGTTCAAATGATTTTCGAATCAAACATCGAGCGCGAGTGTCTGGATGAGAATGTGTTCCTTAAGGTCGATAGAACCTTAAGTAAATAAAGTTCATTTCCAGTCGAAAATAAAAACAAATTTAATAAACACTTCATATGTAGAGGTTTTGGTAATTTTATAATATTTGCAAATAAACTTTTTCTTTTCATCGAAATCAAACATGAAGTTCAAAAATCTAGAATCTAGAGGAACCGAGCGTAAAGCGCGATGTAAATACGTCCGAGCGCGTAGCGCGAGGTGAATACATAATCGAGCGCGAAGCGTGAGATCCAACAGTCGCGCGCCCTAGGTGCGCTCAAACTTGCGAGCGAAGCGAGCCGCGTAATGAGAATGTGCCCGCGAGAGGCGGGCATATTTTTTTTATTTTGAAATAAAATTATTTTTAGCACATTGTAGAGTAATTTTTGTGTCTAATGGAGTTCAACACGTAAAACGTATAATACTTTTTTTACTTCCTTGATTTTGTTCAAGAAATTGCAAGTCAATTTATTTACCCTTTTATAAGCTTGTTCTCTTCTCAGTAAAGATGCATTTCGTCAAATTTTAGTACATCAACAAAGTTATAAAAAATTTTAGACATCTTGAAAGTTGCATAAAATGACAATATTTGTAGAATCGCAGCGAGCCTTTGATATGATTTTTTAACTTGAGATTTTCAAGAAGCATTTTTGAGGATAGTGAGAACAGATTTATGAAAAAAAAATTTATTATTCCTTGATTTATAGTTTTGAAGCGATTACGAAAATTAGTGAAAATGAAAAATTTCAGCCCAACAGCAGCCTTTCTTCGAACCTCAAGAATTTATGGCAGGTAAGTTGAACTCAGAGTGGCTTATTGTCAGAGGCTAAGGACTTCCAGATGCAGGCTCGACCATAAAGCTCCATGCTTTAGGCCCAAACCTGTAACCCAGCACATTTCCCCAATTTTTTTCGCTCTTTCTGGGGAACCAACTAATTTTTTTACAATACCCCAAACCCTAGGCCTAGGCCCTAGGGGCCACTTGACTTCAATGAGTTAAATAAAAGAGTAATAACACTAAAATTGCAGTCTGGGTTAAATCTCAGGGCTCGCTTCAGGTTCTCTTGAAACTTTTCTATTTTAATTCCTACATTTGGAGAAAACTTCAAAATATTTCACAACGCACTAAAAATCATTTTATTTCAAAATAAAAAAGCATGTATTTATTTGTTTCTACGGGAGAACAATTTGGCGTCAACGCAGGTCGAAAATTCCAAAATGTACATCTTGGGCCACCCTAATGAACATATAAATAAAGTGGTTTTAAAAATTAAAAAAAAAAAGTAATCATTTCGCAACAATAGGGACCTCAGAAGAAAGGGGATACCGATGTTCCTGGATACTTCTTTCCTAACACTTTATACGTAGGCTACTTTCATTAAACGGTACGTAATTAGCAAACAATTTCATATTTCGAAATCTGTGTTGCATTGTAGACACCTGAAGGAGCGTCTGTGAATTTATCCAGACTTTTTAAGACTGCCAGCTCGTTTTGGGAAGCCTCGACAAGTCGAGGCTTGAACCAGTACCTCCAACACCTTGTCCAGCAATGCACATGAACAACTCAACACGTTAAAATGTACTAGAATTCTGAGGGTGTTCGACCGTGTGCCCAATTCGAGTGCGCCCCTCTACGTCTGGGCTCACCGTCAGCAAGTGCTGACTGCCACCTTTTTTTCTTCGTTTTACAGGAATTGAGCGAAGGTCACGGTCACGGTGAATTACGCCTCGGCGTCCTTCACACCGGGCGGTGTACCAAAAATTCGGCTATTCGTACAAATAGCAGACGGCATAATTTAAAAAAAGAAATTCAGAAGCCTTTTAAGAATTATGAAAGGCTTTAAAAGGCAGAATTAAAAAAAAATGTTAGGAAAAACCCTAATCATGTTAAAATGTTCTAAAAAAATGTATAACATACAGTTAATTACTTTTGACGCTGAAATTTGCTCGCCCAATATTATCGTTACGCACTTAGTCCGGGTACAGTAATGCACATGAACTCAACACGTTAAAATGTACTAGAAACAGAAATAATCCCTTCGTCAAAACAATTTGTTGGCCCTGAAAAGGGCCGATTGTTAAATAAAATTATGCTTTGGAAAGATTTAGGCTTTCTTTTCAGTCTTCTTGGGCAAAAGAATAGCCTGGATGTTAGGCAAAACGCCACCCTGGGCGATGGTGACACCCGAGAGAAGTTTGTTCAACTCCTCGTCGTTTCTGATGGCCAATTGCAAGTGACGAGGGATGATTCTTGATTTCTTGTTGTCACGAGCGGCATTTCCTGCCAATTCCAGAACTTCAGCAGCCAAATATTCCATGACAGCTGCCAAGTAAACTGGAGCTCCGGCTCCTATTCTCTCTGCATAGTTTCCTTTGCGAAGGAGACGATGGAGTCTACCAACGGGGAACTGAAGTCCAGCTCTGCTTGATCGGGTCTTTGACTTGCCACCCTTTGCACGACCTTTACCACGACCAGACATTTTCAAATAATTTTTGTTGGTACGAAGTGCTCACGACAAACTCTGTGGAAGCTATGACCAAAAATTCTAAAAACTGGCGTTTTATGCACTTTGACGAGGTGTGGCATGGCGCACGATAACCGCGCAGAACAGAGTGGGGAGGAACGGAGATCGTTGCGTCTTCGGCACCTGGCACACCAATCTGCTTTCGTCCCCACTTCAGTCTGTGTCGATTGAAGCGCTCTCCCCATCGTGTGGCTTTTAGATACGCGATTTTAGGGTCGCACTGTCAATTCGCTTTGAGTTTCCGTTCGGTACAGACTGCAGTCTCTCTGAAAGTAACAATGGCCCCTAAAGCAAGTGGTAAAGCTGTAAAGAAAGCTGGCAAAGCCCAGAAGAATGTTGCTAAGACCGACAAGAAGAAGAAGCGCAAGAGGAAGGAAAGTTACGCTATCTACATCTACAAAGTCTTGAAACAGGTCCATCCTGATACTGGAGTCTCCAGTAAAGCAATGAGCATTATGAACAGCTTCGTTAACGACCTCTTCGAACGTATTGCCGCTGAATCTTCCCGTCTGGCTCATTACAACAAGAGATCCACCATCACTTCTCGGGAGATCCAAACTGCTGTGAGGCTTATTCTTCCTGGTGAGCTCGCCAAACACGCCGTATCTGAAGGTACCAAGGCTGTCACCAAATACACCAGCTCTAAATAAGTTGTGCTTTATATTTTATGGATCTAAACAATCGGCCCTTTTCAGGGCCAACATGTTTTCTAACGGAGGTATCCTTTCTTGTTCAAATTACATGTCGATTTGTTTTATTTGCTTTCATAACTGCCTACTTTCTGCAAATTTAAAAGCAATGGACCGGAGCAGGATTTTGGAATAAGCTTAATGACAAGATTCTTCTCGGAGTCCAAGAAGATTGATCAGTTTCGCTCCCTAAATATTATGTAGAGGAAACTTTTGTAACCGGGCATAGCCCGACTCTCATCCATCTAGTCCCGGCCATAAATTTGACAATGTACAGTTTAAATATCTCAGGTACGCCCGTTTTCTAAAAGTCATCCCGAGCTAGAACAAGCAAGTGAAGGGGTAACAAGCTGGATGCGATGGCGGGAATATGCTACTCAGGGTGCAGTCCCATGGAGGCTGCCATTTTCTATAGCGAGTGAAAGTATATTACTTATCATGTCAGCGGTTGAATTTATAGCTTCCGTATTTAGGCCAGGCAACGAAGAACCAAAAAAGACGGATAAAGGAAATAATTAGTAACAAGCTGAAATTTGATCTAAGCCCTTCCTAATAGGCTATTAATGAACCTTTAAACGAACCCGGAAACGGCTGCTTTTAGCAAAATTGAGCTTCTATAGAAAAATATGCAAAATTCTTTCCTCTACAAAAAAGGGCTCCTTTTTTTACATAAAAATAATAGTTTGCGCAGAAAATAGAAAAAACTACTTATTTTTGGTGGTTTACACTCGTACACGAGCCGGCTACAGTTATCCAAACAAGAAGTCCAAAATACAGAATTCGTCATGATTAGGGGCTATCTCTCACGCAGTGTATGCAAAATTGCAATGCATCTATTACTTTATTATATGTTGCTAAGAAGTTGCCCTATGTTTCACATTACTTTAGGCATAGCAACCGTATTAGATTTTCGTTCATACTTGGTAAAAAGTTTCTTTCTTATTTGGACAATGTACCTGCAAATTTTCCAAAAAATCAGATGTTTTATTAATGTAAAAAGGTATTTTATGTAACGATGTGAAAAATACTCTGAAATATGAAAATTGGGAGGTCCCCCGCAGGTACTAAGTATGTTTTTATGACGAGAGGCAAAAAAAGTAACCCCTTGTAATGCGATAGCCTCTCCGCAGGCCTGGGAAGGGATAAAATCCCTTCACCACTGTGATACGAAGTACAGCAGTACACTGTCAACTGTACTTTTATGTTTCTAGGCTTTCGTTTTATTTGGAAATAATTTATTGATAAACGAAATTTACATTTTCATTTTGTATATTTTGATAACTATAATAATATAATAATTCTTTCGGGGGGCTTTGTTGCTTGGTACAAAATACAACGTGGAACAGTTAATTATAAGTACATGCTAATGAAGCATAAAAAGTTTGGTTTACATACATGACGTTTGTAAATAAATGAACAATAATAAATTATTTAATTTATCATTGTGTTTAGCAACTTTCTCTCAGTATAGAGTCCACTTTTTGTCCAATTTTCAATTATAGTGAATTATTATTAACCCACATAATTGTTTAAACAATTTCTTATTATTCTTAATAATATTCTCTCAGAATGATGCTAGAAAATTGCAGTTTGGAAAAAAATTTCAACTTCTTGTACAGTTTTTATTAAGAGTGAGGTCCCTAAATAATGTAAGTTAACAAAATTAATTGTTCAAACAATTTATTATCATTATCAAATAATACTAGAAACTTGCGGTTTTTGCTGGAATTCTTAACTATTCTTGTACTTTTCACTTGCAGTGAGTTAATAATTTATTCAATTCATCAAAAATAATTATTTAAACATATTATTATTTTTTTTTTTTATGTTCTTCTTGATTGATGCTAGATAGTTGCGGTTTCTTCTGAAATTGTTTACTTTTTGACCACTTTTCACTTAGAAACATAAGAAATAATGCAATTTAACAAGCACAGTCCTCTATACAATTAATTATTGTTTATAACTATATTCTATTAGATAAGTGTTGAAAAGTTGCGGTTTTTTCTAAACTATTAAACTTTTCTTGCACTTTTTACTTAATGAGGTAATAATTAATGCATGTTAACGAACATGTTTATTTGAACAATTGATTATTGTTTATAACTATCTTCTCTCAGTGTAATGCTATAAAGTTGTTTCTTTCTGAAATCTTGAATTTAACTTTGACTTTTTAGTTATGAACAAATAATAAGTAAACGTCAGAAAAATCATTTTTAAATGGCATTGTATTTTTTTAGGTAAAATATTGTTGTTATTCACCCAATATTAAAAAAATTAATGAAAACAAAAAATCCACCTTTCACGAGAGACAAAAATAAAGGAGTACGTGGGAGGACTAGGTCTGTGATTGACTAGTAAAAGTTTTGTTTTGAATTATACAGCAACAATTTATTGCAGAGCGTAAAGGAAAAATTTGGAATTGTACTTATGTTTGTATTAGCCCCCCCCCTCCTATACCGGAGAAAAAACGACTTGTCGATGATAATATACATATATAAAAATAAAAAAGACCCCAAACAAACTGTAGTAATAAACTGAAATAAGTAAATAAACCACTTGTAGTAAATGTAGTAAATGTATTTCAGAGTAGACTCGAACAGCTCGCCATCGCAAAAGTTGTTTTTTTTTTATTCGGAAAAACATCTCATTAATGTCGATTTTTGTAT
>CAKNXH010051448.1:0-11219 GCA_932178445.1 Andricus quercusramuli | reverse complement strand
TTTTTTTTATAAATTTTTTTCTATAATTCCCTATAAATTAAAAAAAATCGATATCTTTTAAATCCATTGAAATCTTTAAAATAAAAAATAATAAAATAATTTAAAAAATAATAATCTTTAAAAGTTTTTAAAATCCTCTGAAATCCCTTGGAATCTTTTAAAATACCTTAAAATCTTTCAAACTCTATCAAATCTATAAATTTAAATACATTTTTCTTTTTTTTTATTAATTTTTTTCTATAAGTCTCTACAAATTAAAAAAAATCGATATCTTTTAAATCCATTGGAATCTTTGAACAATTTTGAAATTCTCTCAAATCCCTTGGAATCTTTTTAAACACGTTGAAAGATTATAAAATCCTTTGAAATTCTTTCAAATCCCTGAAATCAGTTTAAAAAATTGAAACCACATTGAAATCTTAAAATTAAAAATAATAAAATAATTTTAAATTAAATAATTTTAAAAATAATAATCTTTAAAAGTTTTCAAAATCCTATGAAATCCCTTGGAATCTTTTAAAATACCTTAAAATTTTTCAAACTCTATAAAATCTATCAATTTAAATAAATTTTTCTTTTTTTTATAAATTTTTTTTCTATAATTCCCTATAAATTAAAAAAATCGATATCTTTTAAATCCATTGAAATCTTTAAAATTAAAAATGATAAAATAATTTTAAATTGAATAATTTAAAAAATAATAATCCTTAAAAGTTTTAAAAATCCTCTGAAATTCCTTGGAATCTTTTAAAATACCTCAAAATCTGTGAAAATCTATAAAATCCATTGGAATCTTTGAAAATTTGTGAAATTCTTTCAAATCCCTTGGAATCTTTTTAAATACCTTGAAAGATTATAAAATCCTTTCAAAATATTTAAAAAAAAATTAATATGTCAATAGTGGTGTGAGTCCGAGGCCTGTATTTATACTTTTTCATCTTCCACAATTTTCATGTTTTTGCGATCAAACTTTTTCGTAATTCAGGGACCAATTTTAATTAAATAATTTTTAAAATGTTTGTGTTCTATCAATTTCATATATTATTAAAAATTAAAAAATGCAATGCAAACCTAAATTAAGTAAACCCATGGCCAATTCGACACATCCTGCTAAAAATCCAAGAAGTATCATAAAATCGCGAGGCATCTTTTGTACGAATTCCAGGGTTAAAAGTGCCATAAGTGAAGTTGGTCCAATTGATACTTCCTTAATACTTCCAAAAAGGATGTAAATGAAGCCTCCCAAAAATGCCGAGTAAAGCCCATACTGTAAATAATTTTTATCATCATTTTTTTATTTTATTTTTTATTTACAATAATATTTCTGTTCTGTAAATTTATAAATTTTGTATTAAACTTAAGCTCCATGATTCATATTTAAAATGTAATTAAAATTTAATAAGCTTCCAGTTTAGAGACCAGGCGAGAAATTGAGGTCATAGCAATATTCTCCACATTTGCAATGTTAACGAAGCATATATAATTTATAAATATTATACCAAAATATACGATTACAAGTTATGATTAAAAGTGTACCTATGTAATTTCTTAAATTAATTTTCTGGAATTAATTGATTTTTCTAAAAATATTAACGGTATCAATAATTTATATTATTTAGTACTCGGCGCTTGACCGGTTAAACGTTTTAACGAGTCAAATAATTTCTACGTTTTACCAAGAAGATTAATTTTCTACGAAAAAAGTCCATTTTTACACAAAATATACAAATTTTAAATCAAATTCTTCAATTTTCAAATAAAAAATATTATTTTACAACCAAAAATCAAAAGGTTTAATTTGTATTTGAAAAAATTAATTTTCAATTAAAGTCGCACTTTTAACAACAAAATTGAATATTTAAATTTTCAGTTAAAGAGGTAGTTTTTAAACACAAAAAAAATTAATTTTCAAGAAAGTAGTTGGAGTTGCAACCAAAGAGATAAATTTTTACCTAAAACCCTTAATTTTTAACATAAATTAGTTCAATTTTCAAAAAAATAGTTCAATTATTAAATAAGCTGTTTTTGAATTTTCAACCAAAAAATGTTTTAATTTTTCACATTAATAACAGTGTCAAAAACAATAACTAAATTCTAAATTTAAATATCTTAATCTGTATCTAAAATAAGATTGCATTTTCAATAAAAATGTTGAATCTTTTTTTAAAAAAATTGATTTTTAATAAATTCGTTCAACTTTAAACCAAGTAGTTGAATTTTAAACTAAAAAAGATGAACTTTCTGAACAAAAAATTGAATAGTTACGTAAAACCAAAAACATTAATTTTCAACCAGAAAAAAGAAATTTTCAACTAAAAGGATGAATCTTGAATCAAAAAAATTAATTTTTTACAAAGTAGTTCAAATTGCAATCAAGCAGTTGAATTTCCAATTAAAAATACGAATTTTTCATCAAAAAATGGAATACTTACGTTTTTAACTAAAAAGATTAATTTTGAAAAAAAAGAAAGAAATTTCAACGAAGAAGATGAATTTTCTACTAAAAAAGCTAAATTTTAAATCAAAAATGAAAAAGTTACATTCTTAACAAATATATTTATTTTCAGGGAAAATAAAGAAGGAATTTTCAACATAATAGATACATTTTCAACAAAGGAGATGATTTCTTAACTAGAAGAGCTACATTTTAAACAAAAATGGTATAGTTACATTTTTAAATAAAAAAATTAATATTCAACCAAAAAAAATTAGAAATTTCTTACACATTCGTTAAATTTTCAACAAAAAAAGATGACTTTTCAACTAAAATGATGAATCTTGAACCAAAAAAAAAAATAATTTTAACAAAATAGTTGAAATTTCAACTAAGAAAGGTAACTTTCCAACAAAAAATGGAATAATTACATTTTCAACACACAAAAAAAGGAATTTTCAACAAATTAGGTATTTTCAACAAAAGAGATGAATTTTCAACTAAAATAATGAATCTTAAACCAAAAAAAAAATTTTAACCAAAAATGTAACAGTTGATATTTCTACCAAAAAAATTTAATTTGAAATAAATAATAGTTGAATTCAACCAAAAAATACAAATTTTCAACCAAATAGTTAAATCCTCAAATAAACAAACAAACAAAATTTCAAGCAAAAAATACAATTTTTATCCAAAAAAGATGACAATTTTACCAAAAAAGAATTGAATTCGCAACAGAGTAAAAACTTTTAGTCAACAAAGGGGAAAAAAATTAATTTTCCACAAAACACTTAAATTTTAAAGCCAAAAAAATACAGTTTTAATCAGATTGTTGAATTTTCATTAAAATTCTTAAACCAGCAACCAAACAGTTGGTTTTCAATAAAGTAAGGAAAAAAATGTCAACCAAATTGTTGAATTTTTAACAAAAATATTAATTTTCAACCAAATAGCTGAATTTTCAAACCAAAAAATACAAATTTTCACCAAAACATTTGAATTTTCAACCATAATGATTAATTCTCAACCGAAAATATAATAGTAGACTATTCAAAGAAAAACAATTAGGCCAACAATATAGTTGCAGATAAGTTAAATTTTTTTTTCCTTTTTTAAATGAATAAATTTCTTGGTTCAAAATTCTTCTGTTGAAAATTCATCTCTTTGGGTAGAAATTTGATATTTTTTTGGTTAAAAATTCAATTGTTCGGTTGCAAATTGAATTATTTTATTGAAAGTTCAAAATTTTAATAAAATTCGTCTGTTTGGTAGTTAAGTTAAATTATTCTTGATACAAAATTCAACTATGGGTTGAAAATTCAGCTATTTCGTACAAAATTCAACAATTGGGTCGAAATTTTGTTTCTTTTGTTGACTGAAAAATCTTTCTTGGCACAAAATTTGGCTTTTTGGTTAAATTCAACTGTTCCTTATTTCCTAGTTCCTTATTTTTTTGGTTTAATTTCAATTATTCAATTTTTTGTTTAAAATTTCTCTTTTTTAATTTGAAAATTTTTGGTTAAAAACGTAACTTTACCATTTTTTGTTAAAAATGTAGCTTTTTTAGTTGAAAATTCAACTACGTGGTTGAAAGTTGAAATACTTTGTAAAAAAATTACTTTTTTTGGTTCAAGATTCATCACTTTAGTTGAAAATTCATCTCATCTGATAAAAATTTAACTAATTTTTGAAAACTTTTTTGTTTGTTTCTTGAAAATGTAACTATTCGATTTTCAGTTGGAAACTGATATTTAATGTTGAAAATTTAACTAATGTGTAGAAAATTTATATATTTTTTGTTGTTGAAAATTAATCTTTTTATTTGAAAATGTTACTATATCCTTTTTTGTTAAAAATTCAGCTCTTTTAGTTAAAAATTCATTTCTTTTGTTAAAATGTAACTACTATGTTGAAAATTCCTTCTTTTTTCGTTTAAAATTAATCTTTTTTGTTAAAAATGAAACTATTCCATTTTTTGTTAAAAATTAGTTTTTTAAAATTGAAAATTAATCTTTTTAGTTAAAAATGTAACTATTCCATTTTTTGTTGAAAATCTAGCTTTCTTAGTAGAAAATTCACCTTTTTGGTTGAAAATTTAACTATTATGTTGAGAATTCTTTTCTTTTTTTTATTATTTTTGTTTGTTAAAAATTAATTTTTTTATTTGAAAATGTTACTATATCCTTTTTTGTTAAAAATTCAGCTATTTTAGTTGAAAATTCATTTCTTTTGTTAAAATGTAACTATTATGTTGAAAATTCCTTCTTTTTTCGTTTAAAATTAATCTTTTTTTTTTTTTAAATGAAACTATTCCATTTTTTGTTAAAAACTAGTTTTTTTAAATTGAAAATTAATCTTTTCAGTTAAAAATGTAACCATTCCATTTTCTGTTGAAAATGTAGCGTTCTTAGTAAAAAATTCACCTTTTTGGTTGAAAATTTAACTATTATGTTGAAAATTCTTTTCTTTTTTTTATTGAAAATTAATCTTTTTAGTTAAAAATGTAACTATTATGTTGAAAATTCTTTTTTTTTGTTTGAAAATTAACCTTTTTAGTTAAAAATGTAACCATTCAATTTTTTGTTGGAAATGTAGCTTACTTAATAGAAAATTCACCTTTTTGGTTGAAACTTTAACTATTATGATGAAAATTCTTTTTTTTTCTATCGAAAATTAATCTTTTTAGTTAAAAATGTAACTATTCCATTTTTTGTTGAAAACTTAGCATTTTTAGTTGGAAATTAAACTACTTGGTTGAAATTTGAACCACTTTGTAAAAAATTAATTTTTTGTATTCAAGATTCATCATTTTAGTTGAAAATTCGTCTCTTTTGTTGAAAATTTAACTATTGTGTTTGAAAATTCATCCTTTTATTAGCTGCAAATGTAGCTATTCCATTTTTTTGTTTGTTTGAAAATGTATCTTTTTTAGTTAAAAATTCAACTATTTGGTTAAAAGTTTAACTAATTTGTTAAAAATTATTCTTCTTGATTAAAAAATCATTATTGGTTGAGGATTTTATTATTTAGTTGAAAATTTCTTCTTTGTTTTCGGTTTAAAATTATTTTTTTTCAACTGAAAATTTAACTATTTGATTTTTGGTTAAAATTAATCTTTGTTACTTGAAATTCATCGTTTTAGTTAAAAATTAAACAACTTGGTGAAAAATTGATTAAATTTAAGTTAAATTAAAAAATAATAAATTATACACATATGAAATAGGAAATAATATTTTAACGCTGCTAACTTGATGTTCTGAAAATATTTTTATTTAAAAATTAACAGACTTTCGCAATTTTTGAAAATGTTAAGTTTTTAATTCTTATTTTAACAATAAATATTTGATTCTTTAATGTTTGAAATTTGAATTTCTTTAATTCTTGATGCTTCTAATCAAATAATTTACAGTATAATAAATATTTTTAAAACGCGTTTTTAATATCGAAGGCTTTCGAATTTTAATTTAAAAATTATCTCATTTTCAGTGCTTTTTCAATTTAAAGAACACTAAATGCTTGAAATATCGAATATTTTTTTCCAGTACCTGAATAAATTATTCACCTGATAAGACTTCAAAACAATTTTGTTTTTGTCAACCATGTTCTGGAAATATTTTCATTTAAAAATTGAGAGAATTTTAATATTAATTCGTTAATGTTTTAAATTTGAATTTTTTTAAATCTTGAAGTTTCTAATTACTTTACGATATTATAAATATTTTTTAACCCCGGTTTTCAATATCGAACATTTAAAATTTAAAATTTTATATTTATCAGTGCTTTTATTTTAAATAATTTTCAATATTTGAAACAAAATTTTGTATTTTAAATGCCTGGATAAATTACTCAATAAGGCTTGAATTTTTTTTATTACCAGCAAACGCAAATACAAATATATTTTCAAAAATTACCAATAAAATATACTTCTAGAAATGTTATAAATTCTATAAATTATTTTAAATTATCTATAAATTATATAAAGTAAAAGTCACTGATGTCTAGAAAATGCTTTTCAATATTATGTATAAGGAAACTTTTACTTATTGACACTAATGAGAAGTAAAAGATAATAATTTACCAGCAAAAATATGAATTTTTAATCCAGGAAAAATATTTCACTGGACCTGACAAAATGTCATTGAATAAATAAGATAACAATTTTTTTCAATTAAAACATAACATTGAATCATCGATGTTTTTTCCATTTATTGATAATAATTAACTGATATGAGTCAACACAATGTTTTCCTCCATATTTCTTAATAGTTCTAATCTTTTTTTTTTCTTAGGAGGTAATCTTTCGTGAAATAAATTTCGCTAAAACTTAACATAAAAAAAATTAAGAAAAAATTAATATCCCTGGTGGAATTTTTTTTTACAAGAATGTACAACATTTCTATAACTGTAATTTTTTGTTAAAAAATGTACTTTTTTGTAAAAAAGTATACAAAGTTTAACAAAAAAATATAATTGAATACAAATAGCTAATTTTTTCTTGTATTTTTTGTAGAAAAGTTAAAAAATGAACAATAAAGTAGAAATTTCTACAACTCGAGAATTTTTATAACTTTTTATTAATATTTTTTACGTTGTTTTAAAAAGCTATAAGATATTTAAAAAAATTACAAGATTTTGCTTTTTTTTTAATTTGAGTACTTTATGTGATAAAAACACTCTTAATTTTGCGTAAAGTATTGTAGAAAATTACAAATCTTCACAAAAAAAAATACAAAATTGTAGAAGTTGAAATATTAGAAAACTGTACTTAAAATTTTATTGTGGAAATGTATAAATTTAAAAAAAAAAAAAATTTTGATTTTAAAAAGATTTAAAAAAATTTAATAATAAATAAAAATTGAATAATTATTAATTGAAAAAAATTCACTTTGAAAAAGATTCCAAAATAATATGAAACTTGAAAAGATTTTTAAAAATTTGTAATAAAATGTAAATTTTAATCTTTGTTAATTGAAAATTCATCTTTTTAGTTAAAAATTGAACAACTTGGTGAAAAATTGTTTAAATTTAAGTTAAGTTCAAAAATAATAAATTATACACACATAAAATAGGAAATAATATTTTAATGCTGCTAACTTGATGTTCTGAAAATATTTTTATTTAAAAATTGACAGACTTTCGCAATTTTCGAAAATGTTAAGTTTTTAATTCTTATTTTAACAATAAATATTTGATTCCTTAATGATTGAAATTTGAATTTCTTTCACAAAAACACTTTTAATTTGTCGTAAAGTATTGTAGAAAATAAAAAATTTTTACAAAAAAAAAAAAAAATACAAAATGTCACAAAAGTTGAATCATTAGAAAACTGTAATTAAAATTTTATTGTGGAAATGTATAAATTAAAAAAAAATGAATTTTGATTTTAAAAAGATTTAAAAAAATTTAATAATAAATAACAATTGAATAATTATTAATTTGGAAAAAAATTCCAGTTTTAAAAAGAATGCAAAATAATTTGAAACTTGAAAAGATTTTTAAAAATTTGTAATAAAATGTAAATTTTTGAAGATTTCGGACAAAAACTTTAGAAGTCTAAAAGAATTTTGTAAGGTTTCAAAATTTAAAAAAATGTATCAAAATTCCTAGCAAAACTGAAAATGCTTTTTCCTAAATTAATTTTAAAGGAATATTTAAAAAGAATTAAAAAATTTTAACAAAAAGTGGAAGATTTTGAGGCAATTTTTTCAATCTTGCAGGACTGGAAAAATTGCAGAAAAAATTCGAGTTTCAGGATAATAACAAAATGTTCGTTAGATTCCTGTAAAGTTTTTAATGCTTTTTTAAAAATAAATTTTCAAGAGAATACTTGAAAATATTTCGAAACAAATTTGTATTCATAAACTAATTGATAAAATCCATCTGTATAATGTATAAAAGTTTAACAAAATTTATTTTGAAATAACAACTTTTAATTACAAAATTTTAAAATGAGAAGTGATGAAAACTATTATAATATAAACTGTTTGAAAATATTTCAAAACAAATTTTGATTTATAAATTAGTTAATGAAATCTTTCAATTTTATAATGTATGGAAGTTTAAAAATTTTTATTTTACAGTTTAACAACTTTTAATTACAAAATTTTAAAATGAAATTGAATTAAATTTAATTAAATTAAATTTGATACGAATAAATTATTGAAATTAATAAAAAATTATTTTAAAAGTTAAAAATTCAAAAGTATTCCACTTTGAGTGTTTTAATTCGCAGTTCAGTTTTTATAAGTTTAAATAAAAAAATTTTATAAAGAGTTTTTTTTTAAAGAGTTCGAATATTTTAATTTCAAAATTAAAAATACAGAAATATACAAAAAAGTACAAAATTCGTTCCAATAATAGAAAAAAGTTGTACATTCCTGTAATTTTCGATATAATTTATTGAATTAATTTCTAAATTCCTGTAATTTATTTTATACTTAATTTATTAATTAATTTAAGTAATTTATTAAATAATTTCAGTTTTCTGTACATTTCTGTATAAATTTTTCCACCAGGTATCATGAAAAAATAAAAAAAATAAAAAATTTTCTTTACCTGAGGAGTGAGTCCAGCAATTGCAGCATACGCAATACTCTGTGGAATCATCGTGAGGCCCAGAGTGATTCCAGCCACAAGGTCCGAAAGGGCTTGAAATTTGGTGTATTTCGGTAACCATTTCGTCGCCGGCACATATTTACGAGCAAAATTTTGACAGTATTTTGAAGAATCTTTTCGCACGTCACTTGCTGACGACTTTATATTCACTTTCGGCATCGTTATCGTCGTTTCTCCACTTTTTCATAAATTTGGAAATAAAATTGAAAAAAATTGCGAAATACTTGTTGAAATTTGGGAAGCACTGAACCAATTACACACCACGGCCAACCATTTGAGACTGATAAACGTGCTCGCATGCAAGAGTGTCTGACGTTATCAGAGCCCATCCGCTATCTTGAGAGCGCATTATAAAGTCGAAAAATTCAGGGATCCGAGCTGGAAGGCTTCTTCTGGCTACTTTCGCTTCCTCACAATGACAATTTCTGTTGACACATTGATAATAACGATTGTGAGGTCGTAAGCCCGAAATATAACCTTGGTATTATGAATTACGATTCAGTGATGAAATTAACGTTCTCAAAATTACGCTAAGGGCATGTAGTAGATTATCATGTCGCAGAGTACCGACCATTCCAATTATTTCTTTTCACTCATTTCAATTCGAGAGGGAATCCAATCCTGAAAACCTGTATGAAACACTCTAAATCAGAATTAGTAGGAAACGACTAATTTCTAAAAGATATTTTAAACAGAAAAAGGAATACCAGGGATCAAAGCGCAAAAGAAGCTCAAAAAAAAGGGAAATAGGGTAATTTTCTCACGAAAAAGGGAAAGATTAAACATTCATTTTTACATCTCGAAAAGAAAAAACAATCTTTTTATAGCAAATGTGACGTTTTTAAAAAAAAAATCCATTTTTTCCGTTTTTTCCAGGTATAATTTTTCACAGCCTGTAGCCATTCTATTATAAATAATGTTTTTTTTTCAGTTTGTAGGAATTCAATTAATATTACAAGATATTCTTGAATATTTTAACACGAATAAATAATTAAATAATTAAATAATACTAAAAACCTAATTAATCACTTCTTGAATTTTTCTCTTAAAGTCCATGAATTTTAATAATAATTTGAACAAATTTTTATTTTATATACTTATACTTAAAATGCAGTGCATATTTTGATAAAATTAATGTAGGCACTATATAAATTCCTAACTTTTCCAGTAAAAATTTGGATTTTCAAAAAGATAGATGAATTTTTAACCAAATAGTTGAATTTTCAACCAAAAAGATTAATTTTCTACCAAAAACTCGATTTTTCAAAAAAATACATCAGTTCACAATTAAACAGTTGAATTTTCAACTAAAAAAGATCAATTTCTAAACAAATAGCTGGATATTGAACTAAAAAAGATCAGTTTTCAACCAAAAATGAAATAATTAAATTTGCATTAAAAACAATTTATTTTCCAGAAAAAAAAAACAGATTTATTTTAAAAACAAATTTAATTTAACTTTCAACCAAGTAGTTTTATTTTCAAGCAAAACGATGAATTTTCAACTAAAATGATGGATATTTAGCTGGAATACTTGAATTTTAAACCAAGAAAATGAATTTTCTACCACAAAAACGATTTTTCAACAAAATACATGAATTTTTAATTGAAATGATTAATCTTTAACTGAAATAGTTGATTTTTTAACGAAAAAGGCGAAAAAACTAATTTGCAACAAAAACAAAACTAATATTGAAAAAAATTGTTACATTTTCAAACAAAGTGATGAATTTTCAACCAAAAAGATTAATTTTCTACCAAAAAGATTAATTTTCTACCAAAAAGGCGATTTTTCAAAAAAATACATCAGTTCTCAATTAAAAAGTTGAATTTTTAACTGAAAAATATCAGTTTTCAACCAAAAATGAAATAGTTAAATTTTCATTAAAAAAAATAATAATTTTCCACATAAACAAAATTTGTTTTAAAAACAAATTCAATTTAACTTTCAACCAAGTAGTTTTATTTTTAAGCAAAGCGATGATTTTCAACTAAAATGATGAATACCTAGCTGGAATATTTAAATTTTAAACCACGAAAATCAATTTTCTACCACAAAGACGATTTTTCAAAAAAATACATGAATTTTCAATTGAAATGATTAATCTTTAACTGAAATAGTTGATTTTTTAACCAAAAAGACGAAAAAACTAATTTGCAACAAAAAAAA